>JAVTVY010023990.1:0-85761 GCA_036873755.1 Hanleya hanleyi
GAAACAAGCCTATGTTTATGTATACTATGATTGTCTTTTGAATTTGGTGCTAATACTGTTATATGGAAAATGGAATAGGTCTTTGGATTATGGACGCGGATATTCTCTAATGGACGACGGCTGGATTATGAATGACGGACTAGACGCTTGTAATCCATACTTAATCCGTAGGATAATTTGTGATTATGTTTGAAGTCTGTCGGGGTCATGAGTAGAGCCCTTGTATTAATTTAAATGTATCCCTGATCCCCGTCGTCGAGTCTTACAACCGGGTTGAGTTCTATGAAGCCAAACGCAGGACGTCTCATTAGATATCCCTGTGAATGTTTGTCAGTTTCTCCTTTTCCCCACTTTTCTTATCTATCCGATAGCTTCGGAGTGTCTTTATCAATCGACTTCAAATTTCTTGTGCATATTACTCCTGTCTAGGAGAAGAAACCCCTTGTATTTGAGCTATGTCCGAAACAGGAAACTTGTTTTTTTTCACTATTTACCTTTATTGGCAAGCTTTTTATTTGGACCAATGTTAAAGTGGCTATCTGCGCTGTTTCAGTATATGACCTCTGTATCAATGTGCGTATTTTCATTTGTGTCTGTAGCACACCAGTGTTTCACAGCTATGACTCAGTAAGGTCACAATCGGGAGTTAAAATAGTGCCTGGTCAATGCTTCAAAGTATGACCCCTAAATGCTTTCGCTTCTATTGTATATTCACTAATTGGTCCAGAGCCAGGGTCCGGTAATACTTATCCATTCATGTGTACTATGGTTATATAAAAGCCTGGAGCATGAATCCTTTTCTGCTACAGATGAATGAACGTTCTCAGCCAAAGTGACTTGCAGAGTTTAAAACCACTGATCTGAGATTTGAATGTTTAAAGTTTGGCCTTCTCATTATATATCCTGAATTTGATTTCGGACAATTTAAAATTTCGAACAGAATAAAATTAGAAAGACTTGGATTTTTCCCAAATTTGGAATATATACAATCGTCTAGTCCGTCATTCAACTAGTGAAATAGTATCCTGTAGGATATGTCCTGAAGGATATATATCCTGTACTATGATATGTATCCTGAAGGATATATATCCTGCAGGATATATATCTATCCTTTAATAGCAGAAATGTGAGTGGAATGTAATATAGGATATATCGGTGCCATTGGCAGTAAAAACATATATCCTGAACCTAATGAGAAGGACACTCGGGGTGGACCATTTGATATGGAACCAGCACCATAGAAGACACTGCGGGGAGGTGTTATTCCCTCGTAGGTGGACCGGGTGGCACTGACCTTTCCTTTTCATGGAGAATAGGATATATATCCTCCAGATATCCTATATAGCTGCATAGGTACACTGTAAAAAGAGGAAACATGTTTAACGTTTCATTTTGAGATGGTAACATGTTAGATGCTTCATAATGCTACATGTTTCGTCCTATTTTTCCACAAAAACATGTCTCATAGACGTAACGATGCAACTATTTGAGGGTTGTGACATGTTTCACTCGCGCTGGCGTCTCACTATAACCGTCCGAAAAGCTGTTTGAAACATCAAAGCTGAAACACGTGCAACCGAGTTGCAAGACGACATGTGTCAAGAAAAGCGGAGTACAAGAGGGATAGTGCTGTCTGATGCATGGAATTAGATAGCAGGTCGTCTTCACACAGTTCGACAGAGAGCTTTAGCAATTTGCAAACAAAGATATGATTACCACTGCATGGCTTTAGGATATTTATTTCTGGTCTTTAGCGACCTGGAAGATATATTTCGGTATTGTGAATTAATCGACTGAGCATTTTAATTGAATTATTTGCATAACAATTTAACTCAACCAGGCCTAGGGTATTTGCGTCCTGCCCAGGCGCCATTTCCCTCTACCCCTCTCCTTCCAAATATGTCTTTGCTCATTGAGATATAGGTCTCACAACATCAGCTTAACTAAAAAGTGTGAAAAAAATGCAAGATGGCCGCTTTGAAGACTTCACAGTTACGCCAAATTCCAAATATTCCTACGAAGTAGGCTACAGATCGCAAATTGTCCGGTAATGAGTGAGTCAGTCAGTCCATCCGAATCCTTTCGTCGGCAAAATAAGGAGAACCGTTGACATTAGAACCTTGATTTTTGGCATGAACGGGCATTAGGGCATTGTTACCAGCAAGTTCTGAGCTGATCGAATTCTGATCAAAATTTGATTTATAATTAATTATTTATTATTTATTGATGACTCGAGTGCACTGTCATGCCCATCGGGAACCCTTGGCTGTATGCTTCACTGTGAGTTTTAAGTGCCTGGGACTAACTTCGGCCGCCCAGCACTAAAGCAAAAAAAAATGATGCGCCCAGCACTCGAAAATATCCGTAACTTTAATGGTACTTGCCAAAATATGTCGGCATTATACGTTTCCAGGTAGCTCCGCCATGTTTTCCCTAATAGTCCACGCCACGCTTCCCGAACATCTGCCGTAAATTGTTCGAAATATTCGGGAACCCTCGTGATCATGCTGGTCGCTGTTAGCCGATGGTATTGCGGAAGGCTACCGAAATCCCAGAATCTCGCGTCAGGCGAGCTGTATATGCCACGATGCATGAAGGAAGCAAATCATTTGATCGGAGAATGGAGGTTGTTATTTTGTCTGCTGCGAAGTTTTACCGAGCCACATTGTCATGAAGCGCCAAGCAACTTTGAAAAACTTCTTCTCACAGAAGCGTCAGAGGTTGAGTGAAGGTAAGTCTTTTGTTGGCTTTCGGTGGTCGTTGTTGTTGTGTTAAAACGTCAGCTTCCAAAAAATATTTTAATTATATCTATATTAAAAGCACACATGCATGTGTGCGCTCGCTCGTACGTCGTAATCAGTCTATTAGATCTACATGTACTATGAGATATCTATAATTTGGCTAGCTTAACAGTACCCTTGAATCTAGTATTAAACTGGAGATTCCTGAGTAATCTATTTTTAGCCTAACTGACCATACATTGTAATGTTGACACACATTCCGATGGTATCCGTTTTCACTCATTTGCTGGTCTTGGAATTCCGTTGATATTGAAGGCATATTATACTGCACGTTTTATATATCTAGCCTATACAACATTGCATAATTTCTTCAGTTCAGTCATTAGTTAAAAAATGTTCTACCTTAAAAAGAAATAAAAAATGACTGAATTTTATGAGAGAAATTACTAAATTTAAACACAACAATGACCCTATTATCTGTTATTACTGAAGAAATCGATAATAAAATCATCGTTGTGTTTTAAATTCAGTAACCTATAATCAGTTGTTTATTTTTTTCGTGTGTGCTTCATTGTTCATTGATTATTATTATGTACTCTCTTCAGATGAGGTACCTTGAAGTTGAATGCCAAATAAATATATCCATGGAGAATGGCTCTCTAGTGATGCCTGATTTGATTCTTGCATTCTAACAAATCTCTGATCTTGACCTTTCTCACTTCAAATTTGTGTTTCTTTTCCAGTTTCCTGTTTGCGACTAGAAACATTTACTTCTCACGTTTATCACATATATCATATATCTAGATAACAACGTGATGTAGAGACGCTATTTATTCGTCTTTGTACCGGTTATGCTCAGGAGAATGATATAGAATCATTATTATCGGAGAAGGTGTTGGTCTTGAGTTGAATTACCGTAAACTACATAAATGCTACCTTTCTACTATAGTACTATATATAAAAATTTGTTGTATTGTTGGGAAAATAATGTGATTCAAAAAGTTGTTTTGATCCTGTACAAGGGCACTGAAAACCATTAAAGAGATGTAAATGTATTTTCACACGTAAGCTTGAAATCTACTGAACCTATATTATTCAATCTGTTTCCTTTAATTAAAAAATTGTAAAATTAAATCGGCGATCGTTATTTATTTTGGAATGAAGGCGCATTAGGAGACTGTTACCAACAAGTTCTGAGCTGACCTACTTTTGATGAAAATTTCTGGTGATTTTGATGAAAATCACTGGCGATTCTGACTTGGGCGGTGCCCATCTTAATATAGGCAGGATTTCAACTGGGGGTGGGGATTTCCAAGAGTTCAGTTCGCGTTCGAGTCCTAATGCCTACTCTACTTCGTAGGTCCTGTGACGTTAGTCACACTGCTCATGTGCATTTTTGGTCGATTTTTTTTGTAAGATTTTCCCAGCCCAAATTTTGGCTCTTTACTGGAACCCTACATGGCCGACATTTTGAATTTAAGAGTATTCGCTCAAAACATATGGTCATATTACGACACACCAACAAAATACATAGCAATGTTGCCAGAATAAAAGTGACACTTATGGGGCACTAATGTGAGCAGCACTGAAAGAAATAATAGTCCATGAGCCAGACCAGATATCGGTACCACCTGTGGTGGCAAATTCTCATTATGTTTTTTTGGAAGCCCTATATCCATAGATAATAAAAAACTTTGAAAGCAATCCGGGACCCACAGCTTAATGGTAGTAATCGCCTCTTAAAGATGCACACCCGAGTCCAATCTGAGGGACCAGATTTGGGGGTAGGGGAAATATAAAGTTAAATAATTTTGCAAGTAATGATGATATAGTGACATTTGGCCACTCGAAATGTTGGTAATCGGATCCTCGATATGTTGGTATCTGTTATATGCTAATATGTCAATTATGTAGGTCACCAGAGGTCAAAAGGTCACGAAATCTGAACCCTGACTAAAACGCGACCACCTGTAGAAAAACTCGCTGCAGATACCATATCAATGGAACTTTCTTAACGTAAATGGGCTCAAATGGAAGCCAAGAAGTACCCAAGTCTATAATAAGTCGAAACAAGTGGAGTTTATCATTATTTAGACTGTGGCACAGAACTGTTTTTGACGCATTTTCAAAAATGGTCTTTTTATTGCGCTAAAAACAGGCAAAATTGTATGAAGTTAGACAGCTTGAAATTAGTTGCATATTTTGACAAATAACTACTCGAAATGCTAATGGTCATGTCTTAGGTCTATGCAGGGATTAATTAAGCTACATTTCGAGGTAATTAGGTCACCAGAGGTCAAGATCAAAAATTGTCAATTATTAATTTTCTTCATCTTTACTTAGGACTTTCATATTACAATGTATTTACATTGCAACCAGTTTCAAGTATAGAGCTTCCGAGCCATCGCTGGTGCACCCTGTACCCTATAGCCCGTAGGGCATAGCGTACACCAGGATGCGAGTGCTTCAGGTATGGGTGTCCGCAGGTGTCAAATGTCAATCGTCCTGAAAATCCCCTTTATCGCTCGATAAGGCGCCGAGACGGGCGTTAGGGCGTAAAGATAGGGCGTTAAGGCGTTGAAGGGCGTCACTGCATTTCGATGTATTGGTGGCAATTCCATGAAAATCAGAACTTCTGAGCTAGTTCACCAGGGCGTTGAAGTGTTAAGTTAAGCGTTGATGGGCGTTACTGTCTATAAATGCAAGCGTATTCCCAAAACACGCACAGTCGACGTTCAACCGTCAACATGGTTTATACTTGCTCTAAGTGCGAACGATACGATATGATGCGACACTAGAAAAATATACATGGGATTGAAGACTCCGAGGCACAAGAACCCGATACAGAGACTGATACTGAAGCAGAGATTGCTGAGAGTCTATCCACTGATACCGAAATAGAGATTGCTGAGAGTCTATCTAGTGATACGGAGAGCTTGACCTCAGATAGTCAGCGTACGTTCGAGGAAAGTGAGGCAGAACCTACCTTCTCGGATAGTATTGTGAGAGGAGGTATCAATACTCACGCTGCAGCAATCGAGGACGCCGGACAGGATTACTTACAACAGCCAAATGCGCCCGGCATCAGGAAAACAGCCATGGTGATCTATGAACAGTATACCTTACTATCGCTTGAAATGAAAGGCGACCCCACGCACAGGTCCATCATGAAGACCAAGCGTCACTTGGAAGAGGATATGGGGCTACCACCCACCGAGGCCCTGGAAAATGCGATCAGGATGCGCAAACAACTCTTTCAGGACATGCTGCCTCAGTGGTATCCTGAAATGCCCGACGATGGGCTGATGGGGCCAAAATGGTCGAATGAACTCCCAGAGCGAGTGAGCCAGTGAGTGAGTGAGTGAATGAGGCATGCCCAATGCCCGTCTTAACGCATGGACGCACTAACGATGGTGAGTGATTGAGTGAGTCAGTTTACGAGTAGTAGCCAAAGTGGACATTTTGGGAGTTTGAAGGAAGGTGTTTGAGGTAGAAATGGATCATTCTGGGTCCAAATGCCTCGTTTGAAGTGGCATCTTGAGGCAACACCCGCCAACGCCAAGCTCAACGCTTCAACGCCCTGGTGAATTAGCCCAAAAGCTCTGAAATTCATGGAATTGTCCCTAGTTCATTGGAAAAGCATTGACGCCCGTCAACGCCCGTCATTACGTCTTAGCGCCCTAGCATAATACCTTCACGCCATGCTATAGACGGAAGAGAGAACAACAACAACAAGGATTACAACACATATAAGGGAAGTGGGAAGAGATGCCGACATACTGACTGCGTCACATGACTTCACAGAATAGTCTTCTGGTTAACCTATTCTAAAGCACATACCAAGAATCTAACGATTCGTGATATGTGTTGTATGACAGATGAAAGAACAACAACAACAACAACAACTTATTCTCCCCAATGTTTATTCTCCCCAATGTTACATCATACCCACGCTGGGGGAGCCGCGTTGGGCATCTTTACAATTCAAGAAGACTCTTATCCGATCAGAGGCGCCATTTGGCGCTGCATCTGTCATATGCTCGGCTGCTCTTGTCCAATCATAAGCCGTTCTTTGAAAGTTCCATCTTTGCTCGGTGTGACCTAAGCATCACCGGGCAGTTCAGGATACCGCGGGCGGCATGTCACACCAAGGAAAAAAGGGTGTTTGCGTTCCACAGTCGCGTTCAGGGCCTCGGTGGGTGGTAGCCGTATCCTCTTCAAGTGACGCTTGGTCTTCATGATGGACCTGTGCGTGGGGTCGCCTTTCATTTCAAGCGGTAGTAAGGTATACTCTTCATAAATCACCATGGCTGTTCTCTTGATGCAGGGGCGCATTTGAGTGTATGCCTGGTGTAAGTTAATCTTGTCCGGCGTCCTTGATTGCTGCAGCGTGAATATTGATAGCTGCTCTCACAATACGATCCCAGAAGGTAGATACTGCCTCACTTTCCTCGGACGTAGGCCGGCTATCTGAGGTCAAGCTCTCCCTATCACTAGATAGAATCTCAACAATCTCTGTGTCGGTATCAGTCGATGGACTCTCAACAGTCTCTGTATCGGCTTCTTGTGCCTCGGGGTCTTCAATCCCATGTATATATTTCTCGTCTCGCATCATATCTTAATGTCTGGTGAACGTGCGTTCTCACTTAGAGCATGTATAAGCCATGTTGACGGTTGAATGTCGACTGTGCATGTTTTGGGAATAGACTTGCTTTTTATAGACAATAATGCTCATCAACGCTTAGCTTAACGCTTCAACGTCCCGGTGAACTAGCTCAGAAGCTCTGATATTCATGGAATTGCCACCAATACATTGAAATGCAGTGACGCCCGTCAAATTACAAGCGTCTAGTCCGTCATTCATAATCCAGCCGTCGTCCTTGCCGTAACTTGTGTCTAATTCCGCTTAACCCGGGGCTAGGGGCCGTATGAACACATGTACTTCAATATCCTCATGGTGCTCATATGAACAGTCACAATCAAAGCGTGACTGAGATACATCTTTTTTGGATAACGACTCTAAAACGAATATTATGGATTAAGAATACTGATCAGCGATACGGATTTGATATTTTTGGAACATCATGATGTCTTGCCGGCATCATTGAAAACTGTTGACCGCTTCTCTCTTGCGGGAAACAAGCCTATGTTTATGTATACTGTGATTGTCTTTTTGAATTTGGTGCTAATACATTATATAGGAAAATGGAATAGGTCTTCGGATTATGGACACTTGGATATTCTCTAATGGACGACGGCTGGATTATGAATGACGGACTGGGCAACACATGGTGAAGTATCGCGTCCATAATCCAAAGACCTATTCCATATTCCATATAACAGTATTAGCACCAAATTCAAAAAGACAATCATTGTATACATAAACATAGGCTTGTTTCCTGCAAGAGAGAAGCGGTCAACAGTTTTCATTGAAGCCCGTCGTTACGACTTAACGCTCGTCGCAACGCCTTAACGCCCTATCTTTACGCCTTAACGCCCGTCTCAGCGCCTTAACGAGTGATAAAGGGGATTTGGAGGACGATTGACCTTTGACTCCTGCGGACACCCATACTTGGTGTACATGCACTCTGGTGTACCCTGTGCCTTACGGGCTATACGGTACAGGGTGCACCAGCGATGTCTCTGATGCTCTATACTTGAAACTGGTTGTAATGTAAATACATTGTAACATGAAAGTCCCAAGTAAAAAATGTAGAAAATTAATAATTGACAATCTTTTACCTTGACCGCTGGTGATCTAATTACCTGAAAATGTAGCTTAACTAATCCCTGAATAGACGTAAGACATGACCATCAGCATTTGGAGTAGTTATTTGTCAAAATATGCAACTAATTTCAAGCTGTCGAGCTTCATACAATTTTGCCTGTTTTTAGCGCAATAAAAAGACCATTTTTGAAAATGCGTCAAAAACAGTTCTGTGCCACAGTCTAAATAATAATAAACTCCACTTGTTTAGACTTATTATAGACTTGGGTACTTCTTGGCTTCCATTTGAACCCATTTATGTTAAGAAAGTCTCACTGGTATGGTATCTGCAGCGAGTTTTTCTACAGGTTGTCACGTTTTAGACAGGGGTCAGATTTCGTGACCTTTTGACCTCTGGTGACCTACATAATTGACATATTAGCATATAACGTATACCAACATATAGAGGATCAGATTACCAACATTTCGAGTGGCCAAATGTCACTATATCGCGATTATTTGCAAAGATATTCAACTTTATATTTCCCCTGCCCCCACATCTGGTCCCTCATATTTGACTCGGGTGTCCGTTTTTAAGAGG
Organism: Hanleya hanleyi; assembly: GCA_036873755.1. Lineage (NCBI taxonomy): Eukaryota > Metazoa > Mollusca > Polyplacophora > Lepidopleurida > Hanleyidae > Hanleya > Hanleya hanleyi. The sequence goes on from JAVTVY010023990.1 coordinate 9,050, forward strand.
TGATTACTACCACTAAGCTGTGTGTCACGGATTGCTTTCAAAGTTTTTTTTCATCTGAGGACATAGGACTTTCAAAAAATCATAATGAGAATTTGCCACCCCAGGTGGTACCAATTGATGAAATTTTGGGGCCTGGCTCATGGACTATAACAACTGTGTTCTCCGTGTGAAGGTACATTCACTATTTTGAATTGTGAATGTGTAGCGTACCAGGAAATTGTTTTGAACAGAATCAATACGATTGCTTACGTCATTACAGCGTTGGACGGGATTCGGCCTTAGTGGCATATATGAATCAGAAGGAGACACAACGGACATTATTTTTCATAGTGAATATTGAATAGTGTTTAATGTCAACAATGTTTCTACTTCATCCCACAATGTGATCACTGTTGCAAAACTCGAGACAAATCCAGCCCTCCAGCCCTGATTTTAATAATCATCGGCGATCCGTATTCCATACCCCAAAATGGAATGAAATTTCAGCCACCCCGAAACAGAAATAGTTAATCGCGAGTAGCATGTCAGGAAAAACAACAAGGCAGTACCATTCAGCAATTTCATATTTGTAAGCCTAAGTAATACAGTACCCATGTTCAGAAATGTTTCCAGTGTGCCGGATTACACATGGAATACAATATGGGATAATACTTTATCACAGATCAGACAATGTCGTGTCAACGGACCAATATGGCAAGTTGAGTAAATTACATGTATCTTTAACTTTTAAGTGGGAATCAGTGATATGAATGAATCAAACCTCGAGCACATTATTGCTATAATATGAACAATTTTCACTCTATGGTAACGGGGTTCACATCAGGGATTCTGATTTACCAATCATGCATCTGTTTGAAATCATTATTCGAGTTAACCTGAGGAGCAGTCTGTTTTATGTGTTTCTGTATATGATTATTGCTTGTTCATACATGTTCTTGAGTTTGACTTCCAACGAATATAAGAGAATAAAACTTGATGTATGTTGATTTTTGATGAATGTTTTCATTTCAGTACCGGTATCATGCACATGCTAGTCTGACAGTCTCCTGAAACACGTAATGGGATGTAGACTGTTTTGAAACACTTCCAAGTTTGAGACATCTACAGATCCGTTTCACTTGTGACATGTCTCAAAAGTTGGGACAAAGTCATGTTTGGGCTTAGACGTTTCATTTTGAAACATGTAGTCGGCTCTAACATGTTTCAGCTTGAGACATGTATACACAACACCTTTCAAAATGTAGAACCTTTACATGTTTCAAACGAACACGTGCTTATTGAAGACATGTCTCATATTGAGACATCATTAACTCATGTGAAAAGGACACGTGTTTCAATTTGAAATATGAAACCGTTTTAATATGAAACATATACGTACTCACATGTCCCAAAAGTTGGGACAAAATCATGTTTCATTTTGAGACGTTAAACATGTCACCAATTTTTACAGTGTATAGCCAGACCTTTATTGCCAGTGACACTGGTGTTTCCTGGGTTTATGTGTGCTCTGTAGGATACTAGTGATGTGTGTCCAAAATATATGTATCTTCAAACTAATGAGAAGGACACTCAGAGTGGACCCTTCAACCACCATCATAAAAGACACTGCGGGGAGGTGTTATTCCCTCGTAGGTGTGCCGGGTGGCACATGACCTTTCCTTTTCATGGGGAATAGGATATATATCCTCCGAACCTGGATACATGTATCACTGGTGAATTGTGGCGGCACATATATCCTTATGGTTGGAGGAAATAGACGTATCACTAGCAGATCTATATCCTACATAGAAGACACTGTAGTGAGGGATACATTTCCTACTGGGAGGTACGGGTGGTTTATTATCCTAGATTAAGGATATACGGCGACATATCGTTGATATCCTATTCGGCCATTCATACTGGTGATATTGTGATTTACCGACTGTTGTATATCCTGCATGTATCCTGAGGATATGCTAAATACATATTCCGCATGTCCTTAGGTTATCCTGTTCTGAATACGAAATTGCATTCTATAAATACTCCCTCGTTTAAAAGCCTGCTCTCATTTTAATCTCTTCACCAGCCCAAGTGGTGGGGTGAGCGCTTCCATAGTTAACTTTTCTTTGCTGCTCCGGAACGACAAAACCGAGGAGGCTGAAACTTGGTGACTTATAAGCTTATCTTATTGGGGTCATTTTGAGCCTATTTTCATATACCCCTGGGCAGAGCGTCATGGATAAATTCAAAATGGCGCCATGTGGTATCCGCGAAAGTCGTGTTTTTCAATCATTTCGCTCTATTTCTCCACATTTTCCTTGCCTGAAAGGCCTTGAAAGTATTTTATTTATGCAAAACTAATTATTCTATATGATTTTTTTCGAGAGAAAAATCGGAAAAATGAAAATTTCGAAAAATCGACCCCAAAAAGGCCAAAAAATGGCTTCCGAGAAGATCATGGCGGCCATCTTGGATTTTTTACATTCCCCGGTAGAGCTTGAACCAAAGATACTGTGTGGTAAGTTTCAGCGCTCTAGCCTTAGTGGTAGAAAAAATGTATAGGGGGGGCACTTTCCGCCCCCAACCGCATGAAGCGCTTGGTCAGCGTCGAGCGGCACAGGTATTTGTTCTGTATATGAAATTGCATTCTATAAATACTTGTTTGGAACTTTTTTCTACCTGACAGCCACATATTTCAGCATTTTTCAACAGATGACTTGATAGGGATATTACATCATCGCTCTAAAATATGTGTATCTAATAACACTCAAGCCGGTGATAGGGGTCGTGTGGTTATGTCATTGAACATGTCCTCATGAACAGCTGCAATAAAAGCGTAGCTGGGATACAAATCATCACAGGGATCAGTTTTATTTCTGATGATGTTTTTTAGAAATATGCCGTTGGTATATTTGTTTGTGGGGTCATATGATTTTTCAGTACGCCTGCATCGTTTTCCACCACCCTTTTATTGATGATTTGAATTATCCAGTCTATCAGATGGCTACCTTTCTCTTTCATGCAAGCTGGGGTATCGGAGTGGTATAGCGCGTTTGCATTTATTACTGGCGATTTGATGTCGAACTCTGAAGGCGCAGGTTCGAGTCTCACACGAAACTGGCTCAACCAAGCACTAGTATTAATGCTTTACCGAGAAAGTGTCATCTTCAAAATAAATGATACTTTTGATTTTCGTTATATTCCTACTTTGTGGAACACCCAGTCAGAAAATACTAAACTCACGACTTCGGGGATACCATACCTTACGTCGTGACTTCGATTCCCACTCGTGCCAGTATTTTCTGGCCGGTTGTTTCACATTGCAGGAATGTGATTAAATTTTAATTTATCCCTGAATATGACGACAATTATGATTTTCGTTGTAGAGTCGTTATCTAGAGAATGGTATGTCTCAGTCACGTTTATATTTTGACTTTTCATATGAACGTCATGAGGATCTTGAAGTACATGGGTTCATACGACCGCTAGACCCGGGTTAAGCAGAATTAGACACAAGTTACGAAATGCAACGCTATATATATTGCACGTTACGCTCGTATTTTGACATCGCCAAATATGGTTAACATGCCCCAGGATGTTACTTGTGACTGCATTCCATCCTCGTATTTTCGTAGATGACACCACCTGTTCATCAGCTTAAAATTTCGTTTTTGGGTGATGAAATTAGAACGACTCAAAGAATTATTTCCAAATTTACTATGTGAATATCATGCCACAAGATGTCGCTTGGGATCGCTTTCCGTCTTCATCTGCCTGAAGATGGCATCACCTGGGTCCAACTGTAACCTTTGTTTTCAGACAATAAAACAAGAACGACAGAATTTCGTCCACACACCCATAGTAGGCGTCACCTAGCAACCAAGTGAAATTTCGTTTGCTGACAATAAAATTAGAACGACAAAACGGTTTTTTTTCAAATTTGGTGTGTGAATACAATGTCACATGATGTTAGTTGGGGTCGCATTCCATCCGCATATGCCCACACGTGGCGCCACCTTGGCCAGCTTGAAAGTTTGAGCAAAAGCAATGCAACGACTGTTTGGATTCTTTATAAATTTGTATATCGACATCTTGCCGCAAGATATTGCTTGGTGTACCGTTTCGTCAAAATTTTCGCATGGGTGAAGCCACCTAGATGCTAGAAATTGTATATTCCGACAGTAAATTAGAACGAAATAACAGATTCATTCCAAATTTGGCATGCGGATATCAAGTCATAAGATATCGTTCGGGATCGCTTTCCGTTCCCACACGCCTTTAGATAGGGCCACCTACAGGGGGCAAACTGGAACCAACAAAACTAGAACGACATAGCCCATTCTTTCGAAGTTTGGTATGTGTATGTCTTGCCAGAAGATGTCAATCTAGATTGCATTCCACCTCCCCACCCACATAGGTGGCATCAGCTGGAGATCAAGAATTTTTTTTTCAGCAAAACGAAATTAGGACTTGGCAGTCATTAATAATTTAGAACATGTATTTGGATATCTAGCCATAATATGTCGCTTGTCGTCTCATCGCCATATGTCCATAGGTGTAGAACAATAAATTTAGAAGAAAAATATATTTTTTTGGTGTGTGGATATCCTTCTACAGTATATCGCTTGGGATCGCAGTTTCCATATGTGGTGCCAACTTAGAAGTTGGCATTGTTGTAGAGTAGAAAAAATGATATCCAGACAGAGAGAAGACAGATTACCGCTAATTGACAGTGAATAGAAATACATTTACTTTTGATCTATACTTGTCAGATGTGGCATGAAATTTCCGCTGCTGCTGATTAAAATTCATAATAGTCTGAAGCTATGCTCTAATGGAAGGGACCCCGGTGACGACTTCATCCTGCTGTGTTCAAAAGAAGACTGTCAAAGTGCAAATTCGATGTTCATCCTGTCTGGATATTCTGAGAATGAAGGAGTTGAATTGGACAGGCATTGGACAGTCGTGTTATAGGCCGAGACAAGGGGCATAGAATCTGCTCCCGTTCACACATCGAACTGACCAATCTCTGAACCTGTAATCTTCGAGAGTAGGGTTTGTGGGGTATCCCAGGGGTGGCAGGCCGAAGATTTCGTGTGGGCATAAGGTAGCTACAGCGATTTTGCTGTGAGCGGTGGTGATACTAATTTTCCAGATATATATGGTGAGGGAAGAGGAACGTATAATCATTTGTTTATAATTGGAAGAATCAAAACGATAGATCCTATATAAATAAAATAAAGCTCACGTATGACATATAAATGTTTAAAAAAAATGAAAAATTTTCGACGTCGCAATGACGTCATAATTACTCGTAACTGTGCTGGGGAAGGGGACTAAACTGTTTTACCTATATACATAGTGGAAAGGGATTATGAACGGAAACTTTCTGACGTCACTCCTTTCCTACCTGGGTCATTTTAAGTCATAGTGCGGAATCCTAGTTGGAAAGATCATGAGTATATCCAAAATAGCACTCGAGAAGGGTATTGCGTTTTCGTCAAAATTTACGTTTTCGTTCAAATTTTCGCATTATTTTAGTAAGGGAATTGATGAATGACGACAATACGGATGAAGGGGTGTGATAAGAGAAGAAAGGAAGGTGATGCCATTGTAGCTACAACGGTGGGGTATTTCGGGTGTTGGTTGGCAGATTGTGTGAAAGTATCATTGGACATGTTCTAATCCATCACCAGAATGGTACTATATGAAAAACATTTTGGCTATTTGAGGTTATTAATCTAGTAATAATTCATCCCTCCAGCATCTTCACACCCCTTTCATCGGCAACACATATACTACCCTTTAAGGGCGGGTACACAAGGGTCTACCAATGGCGATTTGTGTTATTACAGTCGACAAGCATGATTCATTTGTCTTATTAAAACTCATCCACACAACCTCTAAGGAATAAGCACTAAATAACAAACACAGTATGGTTGTTGTGCCGTTAAAAGGCACGCAACCGCCACACTTGTTTTAAGGGAGTAGAGGACGTTCATTTTACTGCTCTTATGGGGCTACAACATGTTGATTTGTCGAATTTTTCAAAACCATCTGAATTTCCTAACGAAAATGCCCATCAACAAAAGACAGACTAGAACCATTTATGAGCTTCACTGGTGGTTTGATAGTGTGATAGGACTGACCAAAACGTTGACATTTTAGATTCAACGATTGGAGGGTGCGAAGTGCTCCCGCGGTTGAACATTATGCCTCTGGAATCCCCCAAAATTCACTCTTTCAACAAAAAGGAAACTTGTAGCTTGCTAATAAATCGACCATCAATATTATTTCCTACTCCAGCCCTGATTCCCCGCCCCCATTCCCTCCTGGGAATAGGACTGTAAAGACTCAGTTTATCTGTTATACCTCTAATATTTTCTGAGAAAGCATGGTGTCCCCCTGTTTTTCTTGCATTTTAAACAAGAACTATATGTGTTTAGTATTATATAGCAAAATGGGGGAAATTTGACCTTAGGAAGTTTGATTTATTGAGCATCAAGCAAGAAAAACTCTCCATGTATTCAGTAATAGGGATTTGAAATGATATACATGAATTTTGCTGCCATATTTTTTTAACCCCCCATCTTTTTCACATGGATCATCTTCTCTTAACCTGAAAAAATAATACTGAATTTTTTAAAAAAAATTCAACCTGTAGAAATGAAGGTCCTCTACTGTACTTTTCAGACAGAATCCGCTCCCAAATAGAACACTCCGGCTTGAGGGGAGAAATGGACGCGGAGAAGGTCAGATGCTTGTATTAGCATTTGGAAACTATCTGCTTTTGGTCATGTTAGTAATTCCATATTTGTACCGATTTGTTATAATATAATGCAGTCATGATATTACGGCATATCATATATGATTCGTTCTGGCACTGGAGAGTTGGTCCCCTTGTAGCATGCAGACACACCTAATACATGTGTTCAGTTATAAACACATAGATGTACCGAACAATATGTGATACAAGTAGTTCACGACTACGTGACAGTCCATCTGTATGTATAGAACTTGAATTTAGAAGTAATTTCGTTCTCCTTTTTTATTATGTTTTTCTCTTTCTCTTTTTGTTACAACTGGGTACCCATGCTAAATTAGTTCTTTGTGTGATAGGGATCAAGGTACCACCCTGATTTTAGTCAATTACGGTCATTTTGGGGTCACTTTTGGGGTCAAATAAGGTTAAAATACGAACGCGCATCCAAGCTGATTTAGTTGTATGTATTGTAGAGTTTAAGGTAGATTATAACTAAGGTCATTTTAGGGTCGCTTTTGGGTCAAATGAGGTCAAAAAATTGGTGAAACTCGGTTATAAATTAATAGGCACAGTACTGATTGCTACCAATGAGTATCCAAGCTAAATTAGTTGCATGTAGTGTAGAGTTCACGGTAGTCGTATATAACACATTAATTATTATAACTAAGGTCAATTTAGGGTCACTTTTGGGTCAAATGAGGTCAAAAACTGGTGAAAATCAGTTATAAATTAATATGCACTGTTCTAATTGTTACGAATGGGTATCCAAGCTGAAGTAGTTGAATGTAGTGTACGGTTGGAAACAGTTATAGATAACACGTTAATTATTTGAATTACGGTCATTTTATGGTCACTTTTGGGTCAAACACGATCAACAATCTGCAGAAATCGTTTATAAATTAATATCCACAGTACTAATTGTTACGAATGATATCCAAACTGAATTCGTTGTATGGAGTGTAAGGTTTAAATTCGTCATAGACAACACGTTATTTATTCAAATTAAGGTCATTTTAGTGTATTAAACTTTTTGGTAAATGAGGCCAAAAGGAGTATAAATCGGTTATGACTTCACAGTATAGTCCTCCGGTTAACCTATTCTAAAGCACATACCAAGAATCTAACGATTCGTGATATGTGTTGTATCTCAGGTACGCTTTTATTGTACCTGTTCATGTTGCAACTTGGATGATATGACCACACGGCCCCTAGCACCGGCATAAGCGGTATTAGATACAAATCTAGAGAGCTATGATGGAAATGCTCTGACAACTCGTATATTGGCAATTGGTGAGCTGTTTCGCTGTGACAACTCGTACACTGAGATTGGTGAGCTGTATCGTCGTCAGAAGACGCACAATATATTAATATTAATGAACAGCGAATCCCAAAGCTGGATAATCCCAATAGACCTTCCAACACACTAGCACTTAACTATTAGCGTTTATAACCCAAATAAAGCATTAACCGGAGTTAGATTTAAAAACGGTACAAAATGAGCACCTATCTAGCATAGAAAAAAACACGCTCACAAACAAAATTTAACAAACCCCCACAGACAAATAAAACATGTCTAAAGAAGAGATGCAAATGCTGAAACCACTTCATCGTCAGCTTTGCATTTTTCTTCCACAATACTACTAAACCATGTGTAATTTATGAAAATAATTTTTTTGGGGTAGAATTTGAAACCAATGGGAAAGCGCAAAATTCGGTTGTGTCGATAATCAGGACACGTCATCTGACTTTCTCGTGCCGAGATGAACAACTTACCCACATTTATGGGTACTTCGAAATGGCGAATTGTTGACTTTTCTTTGCAACAAACACATTCTTTCTCTCGTTTAAGCCAAATGTGCGAACAGTGACGACACCGGCACCAGGTCGTATTTCCCAGTCGGGTATGGTCTGAACCGTCACTGTCGGCTTCACCGCCTCACCGTCCACATCGTCGCCTTTAGACGAGCTCTCCCCGTTGTCACTCTTTTTGTTCACTCTTTTTGGTTCAAACTGAGAGCCATGTAGTCCATCTTCCTATGACCTGCCAGCATCCGAGCTGCTAGTCGCATTATCATCCCCTTTCATGTCTGTACGCTTCGATCTCGAAAACTCTACCTCGGTCAATGGACAGGTGCATTGGGGCATTTTTACCGTCAGAGGCAGACGAACTACTGTTCGTTGACTTCAGGATTATTTAAACATGACGGTCTCCATGTTGTTTTAGTTAAGTACTCCTTGAAAAAAATATATATATATATCTTGTAGTAGATTTCTATTCTATGAGGAAAAAACTTTCACTGGCCGCTCACGTTCACCAGAGTTACGTTCTCTTTAAACGGAAATTGAATTTCGAGCTGGAATATTAAATTGAAATCCAATTTTAATTCAAATTATATATATATATATATATATATATATATATACAGTAAATAAATGCAGCGAAACTGCCTTTGTGTGCGGCAAATATAATATTGTTAAAAAATCATGACGAAGTCAACTGGTTTGATTTCTGGCTAACTAGTTTCACCGTGTCTCGACGGTTTATCAAAGCTTTATTCGATCAAATAAATTACGGCTATTTATACATACACACATGTAATATTGACTTGGATACTGTAGTCTAAGCGACAGTATATCTAACGTTAAACAAGTTCATACATGGCAATATAACAATCGACGGATTTCAATACATCATTCACAGTATATCCCGTATTATTACAGACAATAAACAATCTGAACAATCGAGAGAATTAAACAAGAGTATTAACAGTGAGTTAAGTTTGCAAACTATCGGATTAACATAGAGACGATCAATTACAATTATTCTCTCTGTTAAGCTCGGAACAGAACTTATGTATGAAGTTTGTTTCTGTCACTTCACGTCTAGTCCGGTCATCAACCGGCACTTTGAAAAAAGGAAATATTTTAAATTTTATTTCCAAATGCCGGGCGCATTGAGCTACATGTTTTGTAACAGGCAAACGTTGAAGGTGAGGCGTATTAATTTGCTGTCGGTGTACACAACATCTATTACGCAAAGTATCCCCTGTTTCACCTATGTAGTACTTATTGCAACCGCTACACACCATTACATAAATTAAATTCCGAGAATTGCAGTTCATATTTGCATTAATCCGAAATGTATAATTGGTTTTATGAAATGCGAAAGAGCTATCCAAGATAAGGTGATCACAATTTTTGCAACGTGTATCGCCACATTTACTCGTTTTGAAAGTGGAATCTGTGCGAGGGATAAATTTTGCCCTGGTTAGAATCTTTTTAAGATTCGGTCCTCGTCGTTTACCGTTTATAATGGTGGTGTTCCTGAATGTCTATTTGAGGTGATCATTTGACTCCAACATATTTCGATTATTTTGAATTACCGGAAAGAAGTTGAAATTGTTTGGATTATAAGTGCAAATAAATGGCAAGGTATCTTTTTTGTTACTTTGACCACAAGATCTGAGTACCTCAATATCTATTTTCCGAGCCTTTTCAATTCCTATATCTATCACTTCTACTGGATAATGCCTCTTGACCAAGGACATTTATATATATATATATAATATATCAACTTTAGAAATTCAATTACAGATTTAAATTTTAAACACAAAGTTCAAGTTCAAATTCAAATTTCAACTTCAAAATTCAAATTCAAATTTCAATATGAATTCGAATTTCAATTTCAATATAAAATCGAATTCAAATTTTATACACGATTAAAATATTTCAACGAAAATTTTAATTTCAATTTGATATTAAAACTTTGTGGGATAATATCCCGAAACCGATGTGATTCTTCTCAAATCAGGTTGAAATCGATACTAAAAGGAGTAGGATTTCATTTAACCTGATTTTTTGCTCAGCACATTCTGCGATAATAATGTCTTTTCACAATGCGTTCTTTTCATAGAGAAATCCCATCGTTCTCTTAACACGTTGCCGTTTTGTACATCGATAAAATTTCCGCTTAGACGCGTTAAATAATTTCACGCAACACATTCAGGGTATGAGCAATCCAACTAACACATGACATCCTTACTCAGATGTAAGGTAGACTGATACAGTAAATGAAATCTAAATATAGCATGAACTGTAATGGAAAATCTTGGGAGTCTGGAATGCTAATGCATATCATGAAGGTCGATCTACTTTCAACAACGGATAGTATCAAGAAATCCCACAAAATCACACGAAAGTTCAGTAACCGGACTTCCTGACTTACGGGCGTAAATGATTTACCCACAGTGACCCCAATACCGTACTAACGAAGTTTCATGATATGTCTAACAAAGCTGTAGCCGTACGGGATGGACAGACAAAAAACACTGACGCTGTTAATTAGAGTAAAACTAGCGTAAAACTAACAAATGGATGGAGAGAAATGTGGACATATGCTCAGCGGATTGTAAATATATGTGTTGACATATGCTCAGCGAATTTTAAGTATATGTGTTAGATTTATTTTGTCAAGATATCACTTTCATGTATCAACTTACTATCCTCTTTCCGCTTTCAAATATTACTTTTTCTAATGTTATCTGTGATGTACAGCTATTGTAACAGCTGATCGATGCGCCTGCGCACTAGATACACCGGCCTTTTGTTATAGTCGTACATGATATGGTGAGAAGTTCGGGATTATCGTCCGAATTAAGCGATAAATCGTTGTCATCGACATGGATCAATTACGTCCGCCGTCTCGTCTATCCTTTGAGGAAAACGTCGCAGAAAATTGGAAGCGTTTTCCTCAAGGATTGGAACTGTATTTTACAGCAACTGGAATCGCAAAAAGGGCGAAGATATGCGTATTGCCGCCTTTCTGTGCATTACTGAAGAAGAAGCAATAAACGTCTTCAACGAGTTTAAGTGGGACGAAGAAGGGGACGAAAATGATGACAATAAAAAGTTAGACAAAGTTATTCTCTACCAAAAATAATTATATCATCAGAAATATTATGAACACCTTCAAATCCCTGAAGAACCTGATGAATTGTATTCTGATACATCTCGGGCGTTGTAGCGACATAGACCCGCATGTGATGAGAATGTTGTTATTGAGCGAGACTCACTGTGCAACTCGATATGATGAAAACCCCAGTTTAAGTCCAGTTTTGTGAAAACTTGAGCACCTTTCATTTCATGTAATACTTCATCTATGGTAGGAATCGAATGGCCTTCAAGTACGATTTCTTCATCGGGCGACGCATGTCAACGCATATCCTAACGTCACCACCTGATTTGGGGACGATCGCCATTGAAGAGACCCAGGGTACGGGGTCATTTACTTTTCGATCACATACATTCCCTGCAATTCAGCAAATGTAGCTTGAGCAGCTAAGCCTGTTCCTTCTTCGTATAACCAAACGCTATATAGACGATCTTCTCGTTGTGGATAATCGTTATATAAGTGAAGCGTATATTTCCACCTTCAATGCATTTGAAGGAAACTACGGATAGCCCTAACGCCACATAATATTTAGATCTATATCTCAATAAAAATTAAACCGGCCTTCTCTTTCATCGACTTTATGACAAGAGAGATGACGACATCTTGAACTATACCTTTCTGGACAGTAATAATCCAGTGGGACCTGCATATGGCGTATATATTATCTTACCTATGAGCATTTGCTAGGTCCTGTGTTAAATGTGACGATTTTAATCAACACCATAACACATTATTGCAGAAACTTATGAAACAGGGCTATACCAACAAGCGCCTTCACTCAAAGTTGGCGATACACATCGCATGCTCATAGCAAAATACGAGGGAAGCGTGCAAGGTCTATGGCGTTACGTTTCGTAACTTGTGTCTTATTCGGCCTATCCCGTGACTCAGGTCATATGACCCCATGTACGTCAACCCCATTATGATTTTTATGCGAACAGTCACAATCGAAGCGTGACTTAGATACATCATTCTGTAGATCACGATTAAGAATACTGATCAGCGATACGAATTAGATATTTTTCGAACATGTCTTGCCTGCATCATTGAAAAATATTAACCGCTTCTCTCTTGCTAGAAAGTAGCTTATTTTTATGTATAGTATGATATTCTTTTTGAATTTGGCGCTAATAGTGTTATATGGAATATGGAATAGGTCTTTGGATTATGGACGCGGATATTTTCTTATGGACGACGGATGAATTGTGAATGACGTACCAGACACTTGTAATTGCGAATATTGAAGGGCATTCTCCTGACTGGCTGTGCAACACGAGTTCTGTGTCAATGTGGATCTTAGCTTGAAATCCTTGAGTTGCCTAATCCTGAAAATAGTTCACTGTATTTTGTCTTGATTTCAATCCCAAACAGTAACGTGTTAACTGCTCCTGGACTAATGCTACATGTAATTGACCTAACTGTATGGCAGTTTCTTCACCAAGCAATGGGGCATGTGGTCCAGGCACGACAACAATGTCAGCTGTCTGAGTTGTATTGCCGACTTGAATACAGCTTTGAAATATTCTGAGTGTTTCCAATGACTTTGACGCACCACAAGGAAAAACTGTACGCTTTCTCAGGTAATATAAAGCAACAGTGCTCGTTTCCGGTTATCGTCATTAACACCGACGTCTGTAACATACAAACGAAATGATTTTCGACCTGTTTCCCATCTTGGACCAAGTCCCGTCAAGGGTGTATTACCGGCACTGGTATGAAAAAGGTGTGAAATGCGTCATGGACTTTATCAATATTGAGAAAGAGAACAAACCCTACTTCTCCCTGGAAGAATTTATCGATATTTATAACATTAAAACAAATTTTCTGGAATACCATGGAGTAATTTCGGCAATCGAATCAATGAAAAAAAGATTAATAACCAATGTAAAAACAAAATTTACTACTGTACGACCGTATGTTCCATTTGATCTACACATCCTTTCAAAATCAAGCACAGGTAGTAAAGATATGTATAATGTTCTTATATCCAAGTCTACAAGACCCAGTTCACAAGTTAGATGGGAATCGATAATGAATATACAGGAAATTAAATGGAACGAGGTTTATCAACTCCCATTCAAAACCACCTGCTGCTCAGTGCTACAATACTTACAATTTCGTATTAACAACAGAATACTGGCAACAAACTGCTACCTGAAAAATATTGGCATTCAAGATAATGACTTATGTTCCTTTTGTAGTGATCATCTAGAAACTATAGAGCACGTCTTTTGGGACTGCGAGAAGCTCCGCCGTCTTTGGCGGGACATCGAGGCATGGTTACATACCACAACAAACTTGCCGATCGCATTGACGGCAAAAAATATTATATTCGGAGAAACTATGACAACAGACTTTTCAAAAATACTCAATCTCATTATACTCGTCACTAAACGCTATATTTACAAATCTAAATTTGAAAGACAGTCTGTTTCCATTTTGGCAATTCAAAACATCATAACTCAGCGGTACTCCATAGAAAAATATATCTCGATGAAAAAGTCAAATCTTCAGAAGTTCAACCTTCTATGGGAACCATGGCTCCATGCCGTCACCAAAGCAGAAAATGATTCTGATGAAAACGGTTAACAGGAATAATTGTATAAATGTTCAATTGTCTCTTATTGTTACACCCCTACCGTACTGGTATATAGTAAAATCTGTGTGTGCCTATATATGTATACTATATGTACTACTATGTCAACCTGTCAAGTAATCCAAAGAAGTTATATTGCATTGGAGAGTGAGGAGTTATGATATCAATATATGTATATATGTATGTATGTGCGTGCGTGTGTGTGTGCGTGTGTGATCGTCCTTATAATAATGCCAAATAACAACGTATATTTGATTTGTTCATATTGTATGTCATTCTACTTGTATGTATTATGTGGCAATTTAATGGCAATAAAAATATATGAATATAAAAAAAAATAAAAAAAATAAAAAAAGTCCCGTCAAGGGCTAGCTTGTTGATTTTTTCAAATTTTATTTGGGCATTTAAATACAAGATCTGACCCTTCCTCACCGCTGTAGTAGTCGTCTCGTTAGAGGCTTCATTGCTGGACAGATTTCGAAGTCCCGAGAAAAGGAAGAGAACTAAAGTCCAAATTAAATGCGCATAAAAACAATTAAAACTTTAAACTAGCCGGATTGATGTTCCTAAATGTTATTTAACAACAAATTTGGGCAAAAGATCTCCAAAACGAGCCATGGGACTGCATAAAAGAAACTGAAATGAATGGGCTAGATTCACAAATGGCCTGAAATCTGCACTTGAGCTGTCATGCATAAGGGGTCACAATCTATTACCTGTTAACCCCAAAACGTACATGTCATCAATATTCAGAAGATCCCAATTGGCATGAGGGTCTACAGGGAGCAATCCATCAGACACAAATATGAGCAAAGCATCTAAACCCATATAAAGTCCTGATAACGTCTTGTCCTTTAGCAAGGAATTTATATTCGAATTGAATATAATTGAGAAATTACTTCTTTGTTTAGTTTTCTTCACTTTGTGATCATAAATAGAAAATATCTATCCAGGCATTCACCACGTGTGTAAGATTTAGTAATTCGATGTGACCATAGGCTCAGCTCAATCCCTCGAGAGCAGGATTATGTGCATAGGTCCATACATTGTACACTCACTAATTCATAACACGCTTACCTGGGGATTTAATAATACTGCATTTACAAACTTATGCAAAATATGGAAGCCTGTTATCAAATCAAATTTGAAAAAATATTGTACATCAGTAACAAACGTTACTTTGATATTAAATAATAATTGACCAATTAATATACGTTTACCTTAATTTCTAATTCTCAAAGTATCATAATTGTTTGCTTTAAAAGCATTTGTCCACATGTATGTGGAAAATTCACATTTGGGAATGTAATGATATAACTAATGATATAACTGATATAACTTACATCAGTTTGCTGAGAGCATGATCAGTACTTACACAGGTCGTCCAGGCAATACATCTCTAATCATAACACATTATCTGAGGATTTAATAATAATAATGCATTAAGATAGCATTACATCAAGAGAGGTTTGGTCTATTTATTTATCGAACAAAGAGGGGAGAAGATCATTACAGACAAATTTAACTAGACAAAGTCAAAATGTGTATGATATATATTCACTCAAAATCTACATATTTAATACACAGATATTTTATTCACTTCAGGTAACGAGCCAAGGCCACTGAAATGCAAAAATCTTCTGTAAATTCAATCCAAAATTCCACATGAATATCTGCAAATTATGGCACCCCATTACTAAATGAAATCTTTAAAAGAATTTGTAAATCGAATTGCTAAAAAATGTTGTATATGGAATAATAATTGACCGTTTAATACCATTCATTTGATATTCCTCTTCCGTCTTTTTGTCAGTAGTAGCTTATCACCCATATAGAATTTCTCCTGTCCATAATGGACCTAAAGAACTGAAATGATACTAGCCATACATACATAAATAAAACTATATTTCTTGCAAGAGAGAAGCAGTAAAAAAATTTCAATGATGTGACTAATGTCTATCACTGATCACTATTCCTATAATGATTTTCCAAGTCCTTATACACAGAATATTGTATGCCAGTTACGCTTTGACTGTGTGTGTTCATATCCACCCCATGAATAACGAAACCGTACATTCATAAATTGTATACGGCCCCAAGGCCGAGGTGGATCAGAATAATATCAACTTACAAAATGCAATGCACACAGGGATTGTACTTTGCTATCAGCGAGTGCGCGATATTTATCAACAAATTTGAGAAAGTTTGAGTAGGGGGCTTGGCAGTATAGCATTGTCAAATTTCATTCTGCAATAATGGTTTGTTTAACTTACCTCAGTCTGTTGAGAGCACCATCACCTCTACAGGTCCATTCAAGGAATATACAGTTGATTTCATAACGCTTTCACCTGGGAATTGATAATGGAATTAAACATTAATTGTGACAGCTATCATACGACTTATTGAATAGTAAAGTATCTATAAAAATTAACATAGATGTATAACAATGAGAAACTCCTGTCTCTCACCATTATTTGTTGTTAAAAGGAAACACAATATCAGGGGGCAATACTCTGTAAGTTGTCTCCCCTGACAGAACTGTTTCTAATTGTAGTGATAATACATTTAAATTTCATGCATGAAAAAGCGATTGGTTAACTGACTATGACCTGCTCTGGTCAAATGTATACATACATGCATAGATATATTATATATGTATATATATTTGTAAGGCCCGAAGGTGTATTCCATGCCACGAAGATCTCATAGTGAAACATATTCTGGTCGACTGTATAGATTTTAAGATGGTGAGATATTCTTTTTATCAAGCAGCTACTTTAGAAGATATTTTTAGTCGGGTAAAAGAAAACTGTATTTTATGTTATTTGAGAGAAATCGTCTTGCATAAGTTTTAATGTATGTGCATGCTTTTAGTGTGTTGTGTTGATTTCTTATGGATTGCTGAGTGGTTGAGTTATTGACCTGTTTTTGTTTGGTCGTCGCTATATAGTTGAATTCTCTCTCGGTCTCCTATGTTCGTATGTTATACAGTGATAATGATGGAAAAGTGGACTATACATACCCGTATATACATGTCAGCATGTTTCATTTGGAAACTTCAGCATTCAGTCTATGTAGAACAGTAACCTGGAAAGGCAGAACCACAATTACTGAAACACTTAGAATCCTTTATTGCTGCTTCGGGCTATGTTTCAATATGTTTCACCATGTTTCAGCATGGCTGCTGCTATCAAATCAGTGCATGGTCATTTGGTGAAAACTTTATTATCAAAATAATGAATATAGGTACGTCCACCACATCTGTGCCAATGCATTTGCTACAGTGCAAGTGTTGTGAAATTCATAAACTTCAGGTGACAAGAAAATTAGTTTGTGATGAGTGACGTTACCCGGTGACCCTAACCTACAGCGTGTTTGTAGATGGCGTTGAACAGGTATACCTGTAAATTAATCATCGTCTCCTCCACCAGATCCAGTTCCCAACGATACCAGTCTTTCTCCAAACAGATATGGTGGATGGTGTCGTCGTCCACAAATTTCACATCGTTGCTGTTGTAGTCCACCAAAGACTTGGAATATACGTCATTTGAAAATGTTAGCTTCACAACAGGCGCAACCACTCCCAGTACTTCTCCCTCTAACCATTTGTTTGTAGTATTAAGCTTCCACTTGTGCCGAATTTTCTTGCCACATATATCTGGCATTGCTTCTCTTTGTTTGTGTCGTATAATAGATTGTAATGGTTCTTCTGAATCGTAGCTGCACAGAAGCATTTTTTCGGCACTGCTGGGTGAAATTCTGTCGTAACTCTGCACCTGGGACGGACGGGGCAGAAGATGTGGATGGCTCAAATTTTTGCATATGAATATATATGATTTCTTTGAGGTTACTGGCTAATTTGTTGTTGCTGAATTTCTTTTGTTTCTGGCTAAGAAGAATTTTGACCTGTGGATGGTTATGGTTGTTTTGTAGATTTTTAATTGCGCCTTCAAAGCTGTTGTCAATTTTGCTGATCCACTTCCTCGGCGGACTTGCATTGTCCCCTATCAGTCTGGACCTGCTCCACACTTTTTTGCTTTGCAGCTGCAGCACTTGTCACTTTCTCTCTCGCTACTCTCTTCATTCTTTCGCATCAAAGCAAGCCGATCTTTCTTCACTTCTTCCTGTCTTCTTTTCCACATATCACGGTGCTGCACACTTGTCTCCCTGGCAACGTGAAATAGTTGTTGTTCTTCCTCATTCTTTGTGTACAGTGATTCACCTGATGAACTTTTCTTTCGTTCCAAAATGTTCATCATATGTGCAAAGGAGTTTACTATATTAAGTCCTATTTATTTCTAAATACACAGCTCCAAGAAGTGATACATGCAGTTTTCACATATGCATAACTGGAGTTCTTATTTATCTCACGTTTTTTTTAAATACTTTCTGTACAAAGCTTATTAACTTTGTATAATGCCAAAGTAAAGGCTATGTGTGAAAAATAATATCCGAGATAAACACCTATATGAGTTAAGTAGTCGTGTGGTAGAAGCCTTTTGCACATATGATGAAACACCACTGTGATGAATGGGTTACTATGCCCACAAAATGGTGGATTTCTTGTGAGCGATTGTGGCATTAGGTTTGAAATTTCTTAGGTACTTTAGTAATGCAAACTGACTTTCGCCGATAGAGATTGACTTTGGGATTGTCGTTAATTGATTGTAACCTCAAATCTGCAGTGTCTTCCCTGATCCTCCCGGTAGTGCTGAAACGCTCTGGTGAATAGGACTATGTCTGTCTTGGAAATAAGTGACAGGGCTTCCAGAGTCAGGTTGAAACTATCCGTCTGCTGCTAGGTTATCTCCAATACACTCAGTGAACATCCGGGATTTCAGTGGTGCCATTTCCATAGATATACCAAAATTGGCAACATGAAACATTCTGGATTCTGTCTCAGCTCCAGCATGGCTGTTTTATGTTGGATATGATGGGGTTCATGTCCAATATGTCGGGGGTGCGACTTTCTCCTGTAGCACGAAACGCTGATATGAACCAGTGATGTAAGTATGGAAAATGGCGACAGCACAGACGAGAGCCATCAATGTTGGGTCTCCTACATCGCATTCACTGCCTTAACAAGCTGATTGTCATGGTGAATGATGTCAAGAAATTCGGCTATCTGATGATACACATATGCTACAGTATTATGGCCCAACACATTGAATCGATTGTGTTCATACTGTAGGAAACTGCATTTCCTACCAGACCCCAGGATGAATGCACGGAAATCTTCAGGAAGTCCAGCAGCTGGATGACCTAACGATGAAAACAAGGCGCATGCACTCTTTATGGCCACGGTAGTACATGATGATTCAGCTTTTCTTGCTTCCATGCAGATGTGTCGACCGAGATGAATGTCCAAGATGGACTCGCTTTCTTTGAGCGCGGTCTCAGTCGCTTCATCCAGGCCGGGCAAGACATGCAGAAGGCAAAGCCATTGATTGGCACTGGCTGGGTTCTTTCGTGTCCACTGATAAGTCTTCCCACTCCTTTTCACATCTTCCGAGGGTTTCGAGTCGTAGGTTTTCGAACTCTTCCTTGAATTTCTTGTTCACAACTTGTTGATCTGTCATGAGATTTTTGATTGACAGAAGCATCCTATCACCCAAATTGTCACCTTCACTTAACTCTCCTATGATGGTCTCAAAGTCCCCAAGGATTCCTTTCAACTGGTTCCCAAAAAGGATATACATACAACTTGTAAATATTGTGAATGTAATTAGTGTTTTGCTACATGCTCAGTGAGTTCATGATTTGAAGTATAAATATAATATACACCTTCATTCTGACGAATATCGCTTCCCAGTGTTAGCCAAATGAATTGGATTGGTCGGGAAGGGAAGGATGAAGGACAGGGGCTCCCCTGACACATGATTTGATACATTATAATGGTGAGTGTATTTATTTTAACCCGAGTAAGAGACTGTGCGAAATACTTGGGCATCACAGAACACTATTACTAGATTTTTATACGTGTGTATCTCTCGACAGTTTTCGCTATACCCATCGTCAAGCTTTTGTTGTTCTCCACCGATACATGGTACCCAAGATTGTGATACCATTTGTCAGTGGTTCCGTCACAGTGAAGGGTGGTTTTTTCCTTCATACACAGCTCCTGTCCAACCAGTATTTACCACTTCCCATATGTTTATAACTCAGAATACACTATTGGAAAATCAACAGGAATATTTTCTCCTCGAAGTTGATGGTTTAATGATATTCCTTCGGATCTATTTGAATTCCCCCTCTATTCTTCTTAAAACATTTTTCCGGCCTGCACGCTCACATCGTACTGTAACTCGGCAAATAATAAACATTTATATTCCGCAATTTTTAATACCAAAATCGTTTACCTCCCGTGTATGGATTTACATCATTTTCCTACTACAAGTTCTGATTGTTCCTGCCTATTAAGTCAAAACAGGTTAAAATTTGAACATGAATTAAACAATAGATATTGTATTTTCAATCTTTAATTCCGATATTTTACAAATGGCGACACTTTCTATAATGTCATATGGCTAAACCAGTCAAATTTCCTGACGCATCAAATGGGGAAACCGGCGGAAAGTCTAGTAGTTTCGCCATGATCACGGAAAAGATCATTCACCTTGTCGCCACTGTAATATCCTATCGCTGTCTGTGGATATTAAAATGAACCGAGACAAAACAAGACGTGTTCAAGCACACCGTATTCGCACAGGGCGTGATCCGCGACACACAGGCAAGACACACAGACAATGCAGGGTTACTACAAAGTTATCACTGCGCGTACAATACGAAGGAGGACAAGTGAATATAACATACTGTTTGGGAAAATAGTTTAGTTATAGTGGTATATCTAGATCCAAGAGATTCAAACGAGGTAATCTGTAGACAGCACAACCCAATGCACACCATAAAAAAGTTGTCAGTTAGCCTAGCAGGTGCCAAGTTTCTTACAGTACTTGGTGCAAAATCAGGATACAGGATAAGTATTGTACGTTTAATACCGCTTTTGGTAGGCAGAGATGTGTTGAAAAGTAAAGAAGGAGAAGGGATATGTGAACCCTATTAAGCTGGTTAAACTTCAGTATTACTTTATGTTAAACAAACGAGAATGAAATGGTCAAGCTGCTGTAGTTCATTAGATTATATACACCAAGGTACCGGCACTTCTTTCCGGGGATATAACTCTAGTAACTTTTCACTAGTAGCACGTGACTGCAAGAGTGCGATTCGTCTGAAAATTCTTGAGTTTGCCTAATCCTGAAAATAGGTCGCTGTATTTTGTCTTGATTTCAGTCCCAAACAGTAACGTGTTAACTGCTCCTGGACTAATGCTAAATGTAATTGACCTAACTGTATGGCAGTTTCTTCATCAAGCAATGGGGCATGTTATCCAGGCACGACAAAAATGTCAGCTGTCTGAGTTGTATTGCCGAGTTGAATACATCTTTGAAATATTCCGAGTGTTTCCAATGACTTTGACGCAACACAAGGAAAAACTGTACGCTTTCTCAGGTAATATAAGCAACAGTGCTCGTTTCCGGTTATCGTCATTAACACCGACGTCTGTAACATACAAACGAAATGATTTTCGATCTGTTTCCCATCTTGAACCAAGTCCCGTCAAGGGCTAGCTTGTTGATTTTTTCAAATTTTATTTGGGCATTTAAATACAAGATCTGAGCCTTCCTCATCGCTGTAGTAGTCATCTCGTTAGAGGCTTCATTGCTGGACAGATTTCGAAGGTCCTAGAAAAAGAAGATAACTAAAGTCCAAATTAAATGCGCATAAAAACAATTAAAACTTTAAACTAGCCGGATTGATGTTCCTAAATGTTATTTAACAACAAATTTGGGCGAAAGATATCCAAAACGAGCCATGGGACTGCATAAAAGAAACTGAACAGAATGAGCTAGATTCACAAATGGCCTGAAATCTGCACTTGAGCTGTCATGCATAAGGGGTCACAATCTATTACCTGTTAACCCCAAAACGTACATGTCATCAATATTCAGAAGATCCCAATTGGCATGAGGGTCTACAGGGAGCAATCCATCAGACAGAAATATGAGCAAAGCATCTAGACCCATATTAAGTCCTGATAACATCTTGTCCTTTAGCAAGGAATTTATAATCGGATTGAATATAATTGAGAAATTACTTCTTTGTTTAGTTTTCTTCACTTTGTGATCATAAATAGAAAATATCTATCCAGGCATTCACCACGTGTGTAAGATTTAGTAATTCGATGTGACCATAGGCTCACCTCAATCCCCCGAGAAGAGGATTATGTGCATAGGTCCATACATTGTACACTCACTAATTCATAACACGCTTACCTGGGGGTTTAATAATACTGCATTTACAAACTTATGCAAGATATGGAAGCCTGTTATCAAATCAAATTTGAAAAAATATTGTACATCAGTAACAAACGTTACTTTGATATTAAATAATAATTGACCAATTAACATACGTTTACCTTAATTTCTAATTCTCAAAGTATCATAATTGTTTGCTTTAAAAGCATTTGTCCACATGTATGTGGACAATTCACATTTGGGAATGTAATGATATAACTAATGATATAACTGATATAACTTGCTGAGAGCATGATCAGTACTTACACAGGTCGTCCAGGCAATACAGATCTAATCATAACACATTATCTGAGGATTTAATAATAATAATGCAGTAAGATAGCATTACATCAAGAGAGGTTTGGTCTATTTATTTATCGAACAAAGAGGGGAGAAGATCATTACAGACAAATTTAACTAGACAAAGTCAAAATGTGTATGATATATATTCACTCAAAATCTACATATTTAATACACAGATATTCTATTCACTTCAGGTAACGAGCCAAGGCCACTGAAATGCAAAAATCTTCTGTAAATTCAATCCAAAATTCCACATGAATATCTGCAAATTATGGCACCCCATTACTAAATGAAATCTTTAAAAGAATTTGTAAATCGAATTGCTAATAAATGCTGTATATGGAATAATAATTGACCGTTTAATACCATTCATTTGATATTCCTCTTCCGTCTTTTTGTCAGTAGTAGCTTATCACCCATATAGAATTCCCCCTGTCCATAATGGACCTAATGAACTATAAATAAAACTATATTTCTTGCAAGAGAGAAGCAGTAAAACAATTTCAATGATGTGACTAATGTCTATCACTGATCACTATTCCTATAATGATTTTCCAAGTCCTTATACACAGAATATTGTATGCCAGTTACGCTTTGACTGCGTGTGTTCATATCCACCCCATGAATAACGGAACCGTACATTCATAAATTGTATACGGCCCCAAGGCCGAGGTGGATCAGAATAATATCAACTTACAAAATGCAATGCACACAGGGATTGTACTTTGCTATCAGCGAGTGCGCGATATTTATCAACAAATTTGAGAAAGTTTGAGTAGGGGGCTTGGCAGTATAGCATTGTCAAATTTCATTCTGCAATAATGATTTGTTTAACTTACCTCAGTCTGTTGAGAGCATCATCACCTCTACAGGTCCATTCAAGGAATATACAGTTGGTTTCATAACGCTTTTACCTGGGAATTGATAATGGAATTAAACATTAATTGTGACAGCTATCATACGACTTATTGAATAGTAAAATATCTATAAAAATTAACATAGATGTATAACAATGAGAAACTCCTGTCTGTCACCATTATTTGTTGTTAAAAGGAAACACAATATCAGGGGGCAATACTCTGTAAGTTGTCTCCCCCGAAAGAACTGTTTCTAATTGTAGTGATAATGCATATAAATTTCATGCATAAAAAAGCGATTGGTTAACTGACTATGACCTGCTCTGGTCAAATGTATACATACATGCATAGATATATTATACATGTATATATATTTATAACGCCCGAAGGTGTATTCCATGCCACGAAGATCTCACCGTGAAACATATTCTGATCGACTGTATAGATTTTAAGATTGCGAGATATACTTTTTGTCAAGCAGCTACTTTAAAAGATCTTTAGAGTCGGGTAAAAGAAAACTGTATTTTATGTTATTTGAGAGAAATCGTCTTGCATAAGTTTTAATGTATGTGCATGCTTTTAGTGTGTTGTGTTGATTTCTTATGAATTGCTGAGTGGTTGAGTTGTTGACCTGTTTTTGTTTGGTCGTCGCTATATAGTTGAAATATTGCTGAACGCTACGTTAAACCTTAATTCTCTCTCGGTCTCCTATGTTCGTCAGTTATACAGTGATAATGATGGAAAAGTGAACTATACATACCCGTATATACATGTCAGCATGTTTCATTTGGAAACTTCAGCATTCAGTCTATGTAGAACAGTAACCTGGAAAGGCAGAACCACAATTACTGAAACACTTAGAATCCTTTATTGCTGCTTGGGGCTATGTTTCAATATGTTTCACCATGTTTCAGCATGGCTGCTGCTATCAAATCAGTGCATGGTCATTTGGTGAAAACTTTATTATCAAAATAATGAATATAGGTACGTCCACCACATCTGTGCCAATGCATTTGCTACAGTGCAAGTGTTGTGAAATTCATAAACTTCAGGTGACAAGAAAATGAGTTTGTGATGAGTGACGTTACCCAGTAACCCTAACCTACAGCGTGTTTGTAGATGGCGTTGAACAGGTATACCTATAAATTAATCATCCTCCCCTCCACCAGATCCAGCTCCCAACGATACCAGTCTTTCTCCAAACAGATATGGTAGATGGTGTCGTACTGTTACTCGGCAAAAAGAACTGTTTCTAATTGTAGTGATAATACATATAAATTTCATGCATGAAAAAGCGATTGGTTAACTGACTATGACCTGCTCTGGTCAAATGTATACATACATGCATAGATATATAATATATGTATATATATTTGTAAGGCCCGAAGGTGTATTCCATGCCACGAAGATCTCACAGTGAAACATATTCTGGTCGACTGTATAGATTTTAAGATGGTGAGATATTCTTTTTATCAAGCAGCTGCTTTAGAAGATCTTTTTAGTCGGGTAAAAGAAAACTGTATTTTATGTTATTTGAGAGAAATCGTCTTCATAAGTTTTAATGTATGTGCATGCTTTTAGTGTGTTGTGTTGATTTCTTATGGATTGCTGAGTGGTTGAGTTGTTGACCTGTTTTTGTTTGGTCGTCGCTATATAGTTGAAATATTGCTGAACCTTAATTCTCTCTCGGTCTCCTATGTTCGTAAGTTATACAGTGATAACTGTTTCACCATGTTTCACCATGTTTCACCATGATTCAGCATGGCTGCTGCTATCAAATCAGTGCATGGTCATTTGGTGAAAACTTTATTATCAAAATAATGAATATAGGTACGTCCACCACATCTGTGCCAATGCATTTGCTACAGTGCAAGTGTTGTGAAATTCATAAACTTCAGGTGACAAGAAAATTAGTTTGTGATGAGTGACGTTACCCAGTAACCCTAACCTACAGCGTGTTTGTAGATGGCGTTGAACAGGTATACCTATAAATTAATCATCCTCCCCTCCACCAGATCCAGCTCCCAACGATACCAGTCTTTCTCCAAACAGATATGGTAGATGGTGTCGTCCACAAATTTCACATCGTAGCTGTTGTAGTCCATCAAAGACTTGGAATATACGTCATTTGAAAATGTTAGCTTCACAACAGGCGCAACCACTCCCAGTACTTCTCCCTTCAACCATCTGTTTGTAGTATTAAGCTTTCACTTGTGCCGAATTTTCTTGCCACATATATCTGGCATTGCTTCTCTTTGTTTGTGTCGTATAATACTGTAATGGTTCTTCTGCATCGTAGCTGCACAGAAGCATTTTTTCGGCACTGCTTGGTGAAATTCTGTCGTAACTCTGCACCTGGGACGGACGGGGTAGAAGATGTGGATGGCTAAAATTGTTGCATATGAATATATATGATTTCTTTGAGGTTACTGGTTAATTTGTCGTTGCTGAATTACTTCTGTTTCTGGCTAAGAGGAATTTTGACCTGTGGATGGTTATGATTGTTTTTTTTCAATTGCGCCTTCAACGCTGTTGTCAATTTTGCTGATCCACTTCCTCGGCGGACTTATATTGTCTCCTATCAGTCTGGCACTGCTCCACACTGTTTTGCTTTGCAGCTGCAGCACTTGTCGCTTTCTCTCTCGCTACTCTCTTCATTCTTTCGCATCAAAGCAAGCCGATCTTTCTTCACTTCTTCCTGTCTTCTTTTCCACTTATCACGATACTGCACACTTGTCTCCTTGGCAACGTGAAATAGCTGTTGTTCTTCCTCATTCTTTGTGTACAGTGATTTATTTCTAAATACACAGCTCCAAGAAGTGATACATGCAGTTTTCACATATGCATAACTGGAGTACTTGTTTATCTCACGTTTTTTAAATACTTTCTATCGAAAGCTTATTAACTTTGTATAATGGCAAAGTAAAGGCCATGTGTGAAAAATAATATCCGCGATAAACACCTATAGCAGTTAAGTAGTCGTGTGGTAGAAGCCTTTTGCACATATGATAAAACACTACTGTGATGAATGGGTTACTATGCCCAAAAAATGGTGGGTTTCTTGTGGTCGATTGTGGCATTAGGATTGAAATTTTAGGTTTGAAGGTACTTTAGTAATGCAAACTGACTTTCGCCGATAGAGATTAACTTTGGGACTGTCGTTAATTGATTGTAACCTCAAATCTGCAGTGTCTTCCCTGATCCTCCTGGTGGCGCTGTAACTCTCTAGTGAATATGACTATGTCTGTCTTGGAAATAAGTGGCAGGGCCTCCAGAGTCAGGTTGAAACTATCCGTCTGCTGCTAGGTTACCTCCAATACACTCAGTGAACATCCGGGATTTCAGTGGTGCCATTTCCATAGATATACCAAAATTGGCAACAGGAAACATTCCGGATTCTGTCTCAGCTCCAGCATGGCTGTTTTATGTTGGATATGATAAGGTTCATGTCCAATATTTGGGGGGCGACTTTCTCCTGTAGAACGAAACGATGATATGAACCAGTGATGTAAGTATGGAAAATGGCGACAGCACAGACGAGAGCCATCAATGTTGGGTCTCCTACATCGCATTCACTGCCTTAACAAGCTAATTGTCATGGTAAATGATGTCAAGAAATTCGGCTATCTGATGATACACATATGCTACAGTATTATGGCCCAACACATTGAATCGATTGTGTTCATACTGTAGGAAACTGCATTTCCTACCAGACCCCAGGATGAATGCACGGGAATCTTCAGGAAGTCCAGCAGCTGGATGACCTAACGATGAAAACAAGGCGCATGCACTCTTTATGGCCACGGTAGTACATGATGATTCAGCTTTTCTTGCTTTCATGCAGGTGTGTCGACCGAGATGAATGTCCAAGATGGACTCGGTATTCTTGAGCGCGGTCTCAGTCGCTTCATCCAGGCCGGGCAAGACATGCAGAAGGCACTTGCTGGGTTTTTTCTTGTCCTCTGATAAGCCTTCCCACTCCTTTTCACATCTTCCGAGGGCTTCGAGTCGTAGGTTTTCGAACTCTTCCTTGAATTTCTTGTTCACAACTTGTTGATCTGTCATGAGATTTTTGATTGACAGAAGCATCCTATCACCCAAATTGTCACCTTCACTTAACTCTCCTATGATGGTCTCAAAGTCCCCAAGGATTCCTTTCAACTGGTTCCCAAAAAGGATATACATACAACTTGTAAATATTGTGAATGTAATTAGTGTTTTGCTACATGCTCAGTGAGTTCATGATTTGAAGTATAAATATAATATACACCTTCATTCTGACGAATATCGCTTCCCAGTGTTAGCCAAATGAATTGGATTGATCGGGGAGGGAAGGGTGAAGGACAGGGGCTCCCCTGACACATGATTTGATACATTATAATGGTGAGTGTATTTATTTTAACCCGAGTAAGAGACTGTGCGAAATACCTGGGCATCACAGAACACAGAACACAGATTTTTATACGTGTGTATCTCTGTCGCTCTCGACAGTTTTCACCATACCCATCGTCAAAATTTTGTTGTTCTCCACCGATACATGGTACCCAAGATTGTGATACCATTTGTCAGTGGTTCCGTCACAGTGAAGGGTGGTGTTTTCCTTCATAAGCAACTCCTGTCCAACCGGCATTTACCACTTCCCATATGTTTATAACTCAGAATACAATATTGGAAAATCAACAGGAATATTTTCTCCTCGAAATTGAGGGTTTAATGATATTCCTTCGGATCTATTTGAATTCCCCCTTTATTCTTCATAAAACAATTTTCCGGCCTGCACGCTCACATCGTACTGTAACTCGGCAAATAATAAACATTTAGAATATTCCGCAATTTTTAATACCAAAATCGTTCACCTCCCGTGTATGGATTTACGTCATTTCCTACTACAAGTTCTGATTGTTCCTGCCTATCAGGTCAAAACACGTTAAAATTTGAACATGAATTAAAACAATCGATATTGTATTTTCAATCTTTAATTCCGATATTTTACAAATGGCGACACTTTCTATGATTTCATATGGCTAACCCAGTCAAATTGCCTGACGCATCAAATGGGGAAACCGGTGGAAAGTCTAGTAGTTTCGCCATGATCACGGAAAAGATCATTCACATTGTCGCCACTGTAATATCCTATCGCTGTCCGTGGATATAAAAATAAACCGACACAACACAAGATGTGTTCAAGCACACCGTATTCGCACATGGCGTGATCCGCGGCACACAGACAAGACACACAGACAATGCAGGGTTACTACAAAGTTATCACTGCGCGTACAATACGAAGGAGGACAAGTGAAAATAACATACTGTTTGGGTAAATAGTTTGGTTGCAGTGGTATATCTAGATCCAAGAGATTCAAACGAGGTAATCTGTAGACAGCACAACCCAATGAACACCACAGAGAAGTTGTCAGCCTAGCAGGTGCCAAGTTTTTTACAGTACTTAGTACAAAATCAGGATACAGGATAAATATTGTACGTTTAATACCGCTTTTGGTAGACAGAGATGTGTTGAAATGTAAAGAAGGAGAAGGGATATGTGAACCCTATTAAGCTGGTTAAACTTCAGTATTACTTTATGTTAAACAAACGAGAATGAAATGGTCAAGCTGCTGTAGTTCATTAGATTATATACACCAAGGTACCGGCACTCGTTTCAGGGGATATAACTCTAGTAACCTTTTCACTAGTAGCACGTGGCTGTAAGAGTGCGATTCGTCTGTGTTGCGTATGAAAAACATGGCAGATCATTGATTCTTTCGGGGAAAACGTTTGGTGCCGGAGATCTATAAAAACGCCCCAGTAACATAGTTCACTATGTCGAATGTTGTTAAATGCTTGATAAAGGTATGATCTATTAACGTGAATGTTTACGGTTTATCTTGAGTATCTCTCAGTTTGAGCTATCTAAGTTTGTGTTCCACAAAGTTTGTCTATAATACTGTTTTCCCGCCATACAACAACGATGGCAGTATAATTGTGTCGCTATTTGTAATATCAACCTTTTTGCCGATCTGCACGCATGTATAGGGTTGTGTCCTCAATATCTCCACGTTTGCGAAATACACCCTAAAAATATGTTCGTTTCCAAGTAATTCCAGCTAAAGTAATTACCTTTCTATTAGTCCGGGATGTTAGGGCAGAAAAGGGACTGTTTGGTTCAGATTCTTCCAAAAGCACCAAATTTGGCCCATATGTCGCCCATACAGTACCTTTTCGATTTTTGACGGGCGCCAAGGTAGTCGCCCCCTGGGGCCGCCATATTGACGAAATTCATTATGGACGCCACCCGGGTTAGAGGTCAATCGTATTTAAAACAATAAAATAGCTAGAATCATGAATAATACAACTTTTTAGTGGTTATCGGAGTCGGGGAATCTGATTCTGATCTTATGTCAACGATTTGAGGTCAAGGTCACCCTAAAGGTCATTTTGGGGTCAAATTCGTCATTTTAAATGGGTTTTAGTCGAGATATACAAACTAACTCATTTTATCGATTTTCGGGATTGAGTAACCCGAATCTGGTCATATTTTGACAATTTGAGGCAATATTGCATGTGAGGTTCACGACAGAGGTCACCCGAAACAGAGATCAACCGGAGGTCAATTATAGGAAACACCAAAAGGGCTAGGATCACAAATAATACCATAGGGCTTTGCGGCATCGGAGAATTAGATTCTGACCTTATTTTGACGATTTGAGGTCATGGTCACCTCATTTGAGAATTAAAGGTCAAAGATCAACAGTTGCTACTAAAAACAATCGAAACAAGATTATTCAGGAACAAATGTTACTAAAATACTTCGGAGATGACATCTGCTGACAAAATGCTATAACTATGCCGCTACGTGCATTTAAATGGTCAAAATACAAAACAAAGACCGCTTAAGCAACAGTATACCAAAGATTACTTTTACTACCTATGCCTTCTGGCTTGCGCTGTATGATGCCAGCAATAAATAATACTTGTCATCACCGCCCTCGTTATTAACGCACCCGCCTTCGCATTTGCAGAGGGTCGTGTATCGGACATCGGCACAGTTGCATTTGCACCTTCCCGTGCATGCCTTGAGTCAGCCTCAGTGCATGAGAATGGCATATGCCATCGAGGTGTCGCTGAGATTGGTCCATAGCGGTTGCCATGTACTGGTGCAATCTTTGTGCCAGCTCCACTCACTGAAGTCAGGGATTCCCTGTTGGAGTGAAGCCACTCCAGTAGAAACTCGCTTGCAGCAGCGCTCGCTTCACATGCTGCAAAAGCGCGGCTTGGGAGGTGGGATGTTTTCCAGCGATCTGGTTGCAGTAGTGAAGAGGTGATGCTTGGCCTCATTGACACCGGCTGCACCACATCCCTTGCTGTACATGAGTACGATGAAGCGTTCTATAAGCTCCATATGCACGGACTCGAGAGTGTCAAGATTATGCGTGAGAGCCACTAGTGTGTCGGTGGGGTCCGATATGCTTGTACAGGCTGCCCAGGCGGTCTTTTGCCACATCCAAGAAACTGTGAAGTCGCCTTGCACCCCGTTAAGCTGTGAAAGAGAGGTAGTGCCACGGACTTTGACGGACCAAGATCGGAACAGATGGTTTGGACTGGAATGCCACTATACTTTTTCCTGAACCCCTAAAATCCCGAGGTATGAATGGATCAGCGGCTTCTTAAAAGATGTTAACAAACAGGAGCCGTTCTCATTCATCAGCACACAGATCTCCAAGACTGACATGAGCGGAAAGCTCCTTCTGTGTACCCGTTTTGAGTCCGTGCTCTTCAACAGGTGTTATGACCTCACAATACTTCAACCGTGCAACCATTCCGAGGCGGACACCAGGGTCCTCCTGCATCTAGCACATGCCACGGAGGAGGGTCATACAACAGCCTATGTTCGCACGATGGACAGCGATGTCCGGTCTTTGAAGACCCTCGGTCTATCGGAACTCTTGGTGGACTTCGGTACTGGAAAGAAATATTGTGACATTCAGTCCATACCGTTTGTTCCGACCTCGGTCCGTCAAATCCTTGGCACTACCCCTCTTCCACAGCCTTACTGGGTGCGACCCGACTTCACAGTTTCTTGATAGCGCAAGCCAGAAGGTATAGATACTAATAATCATTGGTATATTGTTGCTAAAACGGTCTTTGTATTGTATTTCGAACATTTAAATACACATAGCGGCGTAGCGGCATAGTTAAAGCATTTTGTCAGCAGATGACATCTCCGGAGTATTTTAATATAATTTGTTCTTGAATAATCTTCGTTCGATTGTTCTTAGTGGTAACTGTTGATCTTTGACCTTTGATCCCAAAATGGGTCGACCTCAAATCTTCAAAATAAGATCAGAATCGGAGAATGCCACAAACCTCTATGGTATTATTTGTGGTTCTTTTGGTGTTATACCTACAATTGACCTCTGGTTCGGATGACCTCTATCGCGACTCTCAAATGAAATATTGCCCCGAATCGCCAAAATAAGGCCAGATTCGGATTACTCAACCCTGGAAACCAATAGAATGAGGCAGTTTATATATCTTGCCCCAAAACCACTGATAATGGCGAATTTGTCCCCAAAATGCCCTTTAGGGTGACCTTAAAGGGTTACCTTGACCTCAAATCGTTGAAATGAGATCACAATCAGATTCTCCGACCCCAAAAACCACTAAAAAGTGCTATTATTCACATTTCTAGCCCTTTTAGTTATTTAACTATAACCCGGGTGGCGACCATATTGAATTTCGCCGAATATGGCGGCCCTAGGGGGCGCCCGTCTTGGCGCCCGTCAAAAATCGAAATAGTAAGGTATGGGCGACATATGGGCCAAATTTGGTGCTTTTGGAAGAATGTGAACCAAAAAATCCCTAACAGCCTTGACTATATATCGTTTGTTGCTAACTGTCCAGCCATGCCGTGAAGCTAAGAATTGTTTTGGTTTATCTATGTTTGTGATGTTGCAATAAACAATAGAAAGGACAATGCATCGCGTTAATCCTCTTCAACTTAAGATCGATAAATCATTGACGTTTTTGATCACAACCAAGATGGCTTCAAAGAGTGAACGGAAATTTATACATAATTGCATACAACTCTTGTACAGTATGAATTTACTTTTAAGAACCTTACTTTGTTCTTTAATGCCCCATACTAATCCATGCCTAAACCAGAGAGGACAGTCAAAAGCGGCCCTGGATCAAATGAAATTGCCATGGGACCCCACTTGGTTTTGAAGGCTTGTAATCGTGTTATTCTCAGTTGTTGTTCTCTTTTCGACGGTTAGCATTGTAACTATACTCGTGCCTTCCTTCGAGTCTTGTGGGGATATATGCAGTATTCAATTAACACTATCAAATGGTTTAAGAGTGAGGATTTGTTAGTATATCCCAGTAGAACGAGCTATGTGTATGAGTTCAATTCTCTGTAGGTATTATATTCAATATCCCAGGCCTGGAGAAGACCCACAGCTCTTTTGTATGAACACAACTCCAAACGGATGAATTATGGTTTCCCGTTCTGTATTACAGAAGCCGCATTTTTCAGACTGAGATTTTCCCCATTTAGTGCGTTAGTTTCTAAAACATGATGGTTGAATTTATATTGAAAGAATTGAAGCTTTGTTTCGGAAGATATGATAAATGCATTTTGATAGATAGGATTAAATTCACTATCATGTGGCACCGAGATACTTGAGTTAGTTTTCCATTTCGTTGGGCTATTCAACACTGGCTCTTGTATATTTTGTACGAAGGATCTATATTTACTGGATGCTTGTTTTCGAATTTTTGAAATCGCTGTGCCTTTAAATTTCTGCTAACTAGTTTGAATTTCCCCGCGGATATTTATTCTTCTGTCATACATAATGTTATAAATTGTAGCATAGAATCTGCCCTGCAAATCTTGGAGGGTTAGAAACTTCATCATTGACAAAATCTTTCCCAGGTACTGCCTCAGCGTCACTCCACTCACGGACATCATTCCATGCAGATACATAGTGGCTACTGGCTGATTTACAAAGGAATTCACGCCATGCAGAGATGAAGTCTTTCCAGAAGTATTTTGAAATAGATTGTGTGATATCAGACAGGCCTTATATATTAAAGTATCAGACTTTGGATCGCAAAGGAGGGATTATATCTCTCATAAAATTTGTAAGGAACTTTGAATAATCCAGAGATCTTTTGACCCATTGGATATTCATGGAGTTCATGAAAAGGTGGTATGTGGATCATGTTTGGGCCACCCTCTTTCCGAGAGCTTATCAGTGTTTTCCTTTTGTTCCTGTTTGGACCTCTTCCCGAGATGAACTAAAAAAGAAGCTCCTCCAACCTTTTGGCTAAGAATTAAGTATAGCAGAAAAGGATGTGTTAGTGAAGGTACATGTAGGGCAAAAGTTTTATAACATATAGTTTCCGAATTTGGATCAATTTACGCTTTCACTACCCACGTAATATTTTTCTTATGTTAGTCAGTTTTGAGGGGTAATTTATATCCGGCATCCTTTCAAGATCTGGGCTAAAGTGTATTCCCAATAGAAAGAAATCACCTGGGTCCCAGTTAATTCGAAAGTGAGGACAGATTTACAGTTCTGCTGCCAATCCAATGAGCTGTTGATTTGTCGACATTTATTCTCAGACCCGAACAGACAGAGAAATCCTCCAGGAGAGAGTACCATCCGCATACAGTAGGACCTTAACCCCACCAGACTAAACTTTCTACCTTATGTCCGGAACGACGAAACATGAGAGCTGAAACTCGTGACTTCGTAGTTTATCATATTGGAGTCAGCCTATTTTCAGAAAATAATGGGTAAATTCAAAATGGCGACAATGTGGAGTACCAGAAAAGTGATGTTTTTCTCGTATTTCTTTCCAATTCTTTACTCTTCCGCCAGGAAAGCTGGGCAAAAGCTATTCATTTCACCGGGTTAAACATCGAGGCGCTAAATTAACGGACCGTTTTGGGTCATGTACCAAAGACACCGATGAGTAGGGATTTCAAATCAGTTAAATTCTAGCATGCTTTTCTTCTTACAAACACTTCGTCAAATAAAATACTGTTCACGTTTTGCAAATTTGTTGAAACAGAAGTGAAACTGGAAATAAAAAGAAAACATTCCCATAGAAGGGCTTCGTTTAGCGCCTCGATTCTTGGCCTATATATTATTGAGAGCGTTCAGTAAAGTTAACTTCAGATACGTTGACTTGCATGGCCTTAAAGAAGGAAACATTTATCTTTCTTTGTAATATTTGTAATCCAATTTTATGAAGTGGTTGAGTAGTATCAGCATTGGGCAAACCACAAAGAAAAATCTCGTTTCCTTAAGTAGAATTCCAATACATTGAAAAATTTCAATGCATTGATATTGGATTTTCACGGACAGCAGAACAACTAGCTAACAAAACGTGTTCGAACAAAGTCATCTAATATTTAGCTATGCTAACCTTCTATGTCTCTTACCACGCTGTCGATCACAAGATTTACATCTTACTACTGACTTTGAGATTATCTAGGGCAATGCCATTTAAATGCAAGAACCTTTAACTCCTATCAAGTAAGCATAGTTTTTCATATACTAGTATTACTAATACATATGTACTGTATTCTTGTCATGCGAGCTGTTCGATTTGTAGTTTTTTACAGTTTCCCATAATGAAATAACGATCCCCGTAGAATTTCCGAACAAGGAATGTAGTGGAGAAAGACCATCTTCGGTGGTATCTACAATTGACCTTCGCACATCATTAGTTTTAAAGGTCAAAGTGAATGATATATAAAAGTCAAAGTTAATTCACAAAGGTCAAAGGTGAATACTATCCCAAATGGTCTTTTCCTATGTCTGAGTAAACATATCGGGAGCATTGGTCACGCAATATACCTAACTGTGCTCATATATTCAACAGATTATCTAAAGTTTCTTAGGCCTCCAAAGTACATGTAGGTCTGTTTTCCCAATAGCTCGGAGAAAAAACGTGGCGGAGTATCGGCGTTTTGTTTTTATGCACCTTGTGGTACACATTAGAATCGACTAATCCTGCTCGTACCTTACTTATGGATGATGACATCAAATGACAAAGGTCAAGTCTGACGTCCTGAGACCACCCATCGTTTATCAAAAAGTCCATGTCCAAACCCAAAACACCTAATTGACAAAACAGTTTACTTTAACACAACATCATATCGTAAAATTCATAAGAGACAATCACTAATAACAGATATGGGAAATCTTGACCAACATAGGCCATTTGCCACCAGTAGCATATTGTGTAAGGGACTAAGCGTCTGTTAACTTGATGATAAGTGATTTATGGGCATCCCCCTGCGATGAAGGCTGATTTACACAGTCAAATACCCTCGATTCTAAGGTTCGGAGTCACTGAGACATATCCAGTATCGATATTGGCTCAAACAGTTGTAAAATGGGGAGGCATGCTACCATTAATTTGACATTCTCTAGCATAATATGCGTGCATATGCAGGATATTTTGGGGTGATTTTTATTAAAACCTGTGCGTGTTTCATTCCATAATAAAGCAGGGTAAGCACTCCGAAGAATGACAAGCAGTTCATTGTGACTCGATATTTCGGTTTATTTCTTCAAACCATCGTCAGGGGTGATTTTTATTAAAACCTGTGCGTGTTTCATTCCATAATAAAGCAGGGTAAGCACTCCGAAGAATGACAAGCAGTTCATTGTGACTCGATATTTCGGTTTATTTCTTCAAACCATCGTCAGGGTAATTTGACAGAGAAACCAAATGATATATATACAGGTAAGTGTTGAAATAATCAGTGACGAATAAACATATATGTAAAAATGGCATCAGTGTGAATTATGTGCAGTATAAACTCAGTTGTTGTGGCAATACATTCAGATAGGAGTCAATAAAAGATCTGATACATGATTTAAGAGATTAACAGCATGTGGGATTAAACGGTGTGTGGTGACAACCAACAAAGGTATTCAGTTAAGAGATTTGACAAGTGTTTGTATAGCGAGGTGATCAGTTCAATATAATATACATTTGTCAGATTATCCGTCAAACAAAAGCTAACTGTTTTGTAGCTTTCAGTCGTGGTTTTAATTGGGGTTTATTGTTTTTGATTTGCAAATGCCTCTTTAAATAATAATTCTGACCAATGTTGGGATTTATCTATAACTTTCATGTTGTTAAAAATAATCAGATAAATTTCATTCCATCGTTTTGTAGGTTTTCAAATCGATGCGATATAAAACTGGCTACTACCCTGTTAGCGTTCAGTTTTTTGGGGGTTTTTTTTCTCGATGCTGGAAAAATTTTAATATCCAGAAAATGTATAGTGAAACATTCAGAAGTCTTGAGATTTTGGATGGAGATATATCCTATCCTATACGAACATACTGCACAGTGTTGTAGTGATGCTTTAGGGTGCTTGATTGGGGAAATCCTGTAAAATCATGTAAGAACCTATTGCAAAATAGGATTTCTTCCGTTATAATTTTTTAGGACTCGTTGGCTAGGAATCAAGGGAGTCCAGAACGTCCATTTTCCCCAATTGGGCGCCTTATTTTAAGGATCCCGTGTGTGGGATGGCATCTCTATAGTTCTGGATAATGAAACTCAAGGGAACGTATTTCTGTGTGGCCTTCTATGACATATTATAAAATCATATTACGGCTAGAAATCCTTGCGAATATCAAGCAGATTATTTCAAACACTGACAGAGTGTTCCAGAGACAATCGCCTACCACAGTGGAGGAATTGGAGACAATGGGTCCCGCTGTGGTTACGATGTTTGAAATTGAAATTTATAATAACGACCCCCCCCCCCCTAAAATAAATTACACTTTTACACGATCCGAAGTTGAGTCTCAGGTATTTGTTCTGGATTAGAACTTGCATTCTATAAATATTCTCATCATTTTCCATCAGATAACTTATTAGATATGGCTATTACATCATCGCTCTAAAATATTTCTGTCTAATATCGTTCAATTCGGTGCTAGGGGTCGTGTGGTCTTGCCATTCAAGATGTTCACATGAACCTCTACAATAAAAGCGTGTATGGGATAAAAATAATCACAATGATCACTTTTTGGTTTTTGAGGTGTTCTTCGGGGTCATATGTATTCTTGTCAGTACCACGGCATGGTATTCCGCCACCCTTTTAATGTTGAGTGCAATTTAATGAGTTCCAACCGAAGACGAGTCGAGCTGTTTTATGCTACAGCTGTTAATAAAGTGAGTGAGTGAGTGAGTGTAGATAAACGTCGCCTTCAACATGTTTTCAGTGCTAATACGATGAGTTCCGCTTATAAAACAGCAGTGTTAATGCCGTCATTGTATAGTGCAGTCTCGCCGAAGCATCATGCCGTTGGCAAATATGACACATCATCATGTCTTGCTGATATTATTGAATTGTTTTTTAATTCTCCTCTCTTGTAGGAAACCATATTTTAATTCTTTTTATTTCATACACCCTTGGATTTAGCGCTGTCATTCGAAATAGGTATTTCGGTTACTGAAACGGAAACTCTTTTATGAACGACCACTGAATATTGTATGTCGCGTCTTGCGCTTGCTACTTCGCCGTCGTATTATCTTGAGAATAGGCCAACCGTTAATGTTGAGTGCCAGGCGAGGAAGCAACAAGTTCTATTCCCAAGTTATTTCTATATCTTAATCACATTCACGTCACTAAAGCCATATTGATATTGTAGTATGTGGAATAATAGACATTGAAACGCAGAAACTATTAGGAAGAATACAGTCCCATGAGTAGCTTCAAATTTTTCCTTCAGTGACATGTACCGTGCGAGTTATATTGATTTAGTTAACAGTATTAAAGGCATTAAGACGTATCCTATGAAAATACTGAATTAGTGCCCATCGACCAGAAATCGAATCTGGTCGTTATAGTAATTTTACGAGAGACGAAAGATGCTGTAAACATTGTAATCTTAAGACTATTAAAGATGAATATCATTTAATGTTTGAGTGTCAATGACATTCTACGATTATCATTCCTTAATGTACTGCCTACTTTATGTCCATACTTCAATAAGCTTAGCAAAGCATATATATATATTCATGTTTAGCTATTATTTAGGGAAAATAATTACTTCATTCTAACCTACATATAGGTTAGAAGGAAGTAATCTTCACTATACCTCGTAATATTAAATGTCATTATTTCATTAAAAGAAATCTATTTTACTGAAACCAGACCAATAATTCCCGGACATTATCTTCCATCACAATAGGTCATTGGTCAATTAGACAGTCTGAAAATATGGTTATCCACTACCAGTTTCAATAAATCAAGGCCAACCGGAGGTGCCCGATTTTACTAGTTCCGCGTTGAAGACAATAATGGGATTCAACTCTCCGTAAATAGTGCCAGCCCACGAAGGAATTGCGTGAAAGGAGGTGTTCGCTTTAGATGGATTTTCCCTTCAGAGTCGCTCTCTGCTGCTCTATTGTCTCGCTCCGAGCCGACCGGTAAATTGTGACGTAATGCTCAGGTATTCCCCAACTCTTTGTCAGACAGGCGCGGCCAGTCTAATGGGAAATTCTGGTTCATATTCTCATACGGTTACCATTAGTATTTTCATCAACGACCCAGATATTTACGAACAATAATCAGTTATATTAATATATAAACCGACTCGAAAACTGAAAAATCACTGCCAAAAGTTCAGCGAACAATAATTAAGGAATTAACTGCAAAAAAACCCCAACATATTGGCACATGCATAATCACTTGGGAAAGTAAGCGTCACCACTGGTTGAGGGTCATATAAGACAAGTTTAACTTTATAACTTTTCAATTCATAATTACAAGTTTGCGCTGCCCTAAGACGAAATTATATATGTGTGTAACAATTAATTTTTTGCTCTGCTGGATCGTCAGAATATTCAAATACTGAACAAGTGGTCTGACTTTGTGTGTGGGGTTGTTAGTGTGCAATTCTATTCGCGAATTATAATAAAATAAGGGATTATGTGCGTTAGAGGTTCGCTGTCTTTATTTCACGTCACTATTACACTTTAAAGTCCAAAATGAAGATGAGAGAAAAAAGGAACAAATGAAAAAAAATCGGGAATTTGGAGATTCGAACTAAAATGTTGGTTTTCTTTTAATCTGTAGTCCGACACTGTAACCATTCGGCCAAGCAGCTCTTACAATTATCAACTTGAGGAATCATGTGCCGATTGGCGGTGAACTACACCCTTTCAGAGCATTACAAGCGTTTTGACATATTTCAATATTATGAAAATATGACACCTTTAACCAAAACGATTTTTCAGTATCATTTTGGATCAAACCTACCGCATTTCGATATGTAAGACTCGTTTTGGTTAAAGGTGTCATATTTTATATATGAAGGGAATTTCTTTCAAGAATATCGCCAAAAATTGCAAAAACAAACAAATGCTTATTTTCTAATACTCGTAATATTTTTTTGACAATCTCTTCTCGGTGAAAATTGAGAATATGAAAATTCAGTATTTGTTCTCTCAAGCTAATAACTTTTAAAGCAAACGAGAGGAAATTATATTTTCGGTGTATAAACGCAACACACTAAGGAAAAAAATACGGTCAAACCGAACACCTCCTTTACAGGCATTTTGGAATCACTCACAGATATTCAGCAACCAGACCTCTATCTGAATATCAACCAATCGTAGGGCTAACCTGTCCCATAGTCCGATGCATTCGGGGTACGAACATTTCCGGACAGGCTGAATCGGTGAATTATTAGTTCCTTTTTACTCCAAATGGAACCTGGTACTAGATGGCCACTGAGACGTGTTTTGTCCTTCATGGTCACATTGCCAGCTGCTGTGCAACATGTCAATGAAGTTACGGTATCTTATATTATAGGTTAGTTATGCTGTTGAGTCAACACGGGCATTAGATGAAAATGTCTGTTAGGAAATAAATACAAAGCTGCTAATTAATTTTGCAAAATAGAAAGAACATTTTTCAAAATGAAGACATATGAGATAGGAACTCAAACGGATAGACGTGCAGCGTTATCCGTTTATTCACAAGAGATGTCCTATTATGATATGAGTCATCATTAATATTTCGTTCAGATAACACGTAAGTTTAACCGTTCATCTTCCTCCATTTCTTCACCAATATGTCCATTATCTGTGTGATAGCATTATGATGAGTAAAACAATCCAAACTGACCTCTGTTT
This sequence comes from Hanleya hanleyi, assembly GCA_036873755.1. Taxonomy (NCBI): domain Eukaryota; kingdom Metazoa; phylum Mollusca; class Polyplacophora; order Lepidopleurida; family Hanleyidae; genus Hanleya; species Hanleya hanleyi. The sequence continues at coordinate 50,037 of JAVTVY010023990.1, forward strand.
TCATTATATTGTCGGAAGTGTGTTAGGGAGCTAATAGGCTAAGCCGTTGAGCTCAGAACCAAGGTAATCACATGGGATGGGGCTATATACGACAAGGCAAAATTGATTGCAACGACAAAACGTCCTAAAAATGTATACGTCCTATCACATCGATAAATAATCATCCACGGATTCACATTGTCAGAAATGGGCGGACATAAGTTTAGCGCATATCGAAAGAGAGTGTATAGCTATACAAGCACAAGCATTTACATATCTATGAGGAATAAGAAACAAAATCCTACTGTAGGAGAACTTTCAATATTTTGCGACACGAATGTTAAGCTATCGTTGACACTGGTTGCGACTGCGTTGACTTTACTCGACTTGATGACCGCAGGTGAGAAGTTTGGGCGAAATCCAGCATACGATATAGCTTTACTTTAATGGCTGGTATTCTGAAAGACAGAATTATCGGATCAACGATAGGATTGATCAAAAAGAGCGAGGTTAGTGTCCGCCGAATTTTTGTGTGAGTTGATCTGTTCACCTGGAAGCTGTCAAGATTGAGGAGCTCAGAATAAATCGGACTTGGAAGGAAAAGTGCCAGAGACGTACAATGGATCATGAAATACGTGACGATTAAGGACACAGACGTCCTTCTGTCCTTGGCCAGTGTTTCAGTTACAGCAATATTATATCTTCTTAAACGTTGAACTAATATGAACAGTATGATGTAGATGCAGAACGTGACGCCACCGATGCCGAGTAAAACAAATGAGCGGATTACCGCGGTCCAGGCTTTGTGACCTCCAATCAGTTTGTAACAGATGCCTAGTCCCGGAATAGGCAAATCTCTTATCAAAGGGATAATAAACACTGGCGAAATAAGCGACAGTGGAATGATCCATGTGATACCAACAATACACAATAACAGCCATCTGGGATAGCCGTCTGTATAGTACTTCAGAGGAGCTAGAATAGCGTAGAGACGGTCACAAGACAGAACGAGAGAGGCTAAACATTGGGAATAATATATTACAGGCGTGGGGATCTGATATGATAATTTCAGACAGTTATGAATGTAATCACTAGTTATCCCGAAGGAGTGAATGATAAAGGGTATTGTATCAAAAGAGGCAAACAACGGCAACAGAAAATCGGTTAACAGCATGTTCACTATGAAAAACTTTGACTTCAAATTTGCTGATGGTACGGATATTACTGATTTGAGTGCATAAAAGTTGCACAACATTCCAGTGCAGGCTAAAGCAATACCAAACGATCGGATTAAGGCGTCAGTAATGTTTCCGTCAAGACTTTTAGAACGTTCGTAGTTAACTAGCTGGCTAAAGTTTCCACTCTCGGATTCCATGTCATTGTTGGTGCTGTTGCTGATATCTGTGATTCTTTCACTGATGTTCATATTCCTCTGTGAATTTCCCTCACGCGGTCAGTGAGTGGTTTATCCTGTGAGAAGTAAGAAATAAATATGTCAAAAGGCGAAAAGAATACTTTTTATAACGAAAGTAATATATTTGTATGCTTTTTTCAAACGATGGATATAATAAGGCGCCGCTCTAGAGACTTTGAAGGAATCCCTAATCAGGCTTCGGTAAACACAAAAAAGGCATCTTAGGGTAGCATCCTGGTTGTTGAGGTTAAAATTTACCTGATGTACACTTTCAATCGGTCCCGCTGATTCAGTACTGAAACCATTTGCAAAACTATCTGATATACCATTTGCAAAGCTGGATGATAAACCATGCCAGTTACTTAATGACAGGGGAGGGAGGGGTCAAAAGTTTGAAATTTTATTAGAACGTAGAATGACACTCAAGTATTCAAATGCTTTTCAATGACTAGTTATGTTTTAGTGCAGGAAACCGAACGCTTCTGACTATTAAAGGCGTTGTGTTGTTATTAGTACCATATACATACTGCATTCTATCGTATAATATTTGGTGAGATACAGTACAGGATCATGTGGATTTAGGCGATATTTTCGCTACAGACGATGATATAAAAACCTAATATCTTCACGATGACGATACTATAGATAACAATATATCAATACCATAGCGCACAAATACATGTAACAAGGGTCACATCCAAGTGACATACTGGTGACTTGCTAGATCATGTTTTATATGTGACGATTTTAATCGACGTCACAAAACATTATTGTAGTAACTGATAAAACAGGGCTATAAACCAAACCCCTTCATTCAAAATTTCCCAAATTTCTCAAATACGAGCATAGCGCGCAAGATCTTTGGCGTTGCGTTTCGTACCTTATGGCTAAACCAGCTTAACCCGGTGCTAGGGGCCGTATGAACCCATGTACTTTAAGATCCTATTGGTGTTCATATCAAATCAAAGCCTAACTGAGATACATCCTTCTCCAGATAGCGACTTCGAAGGAACGACTTTATCAGCGACATGGATATTTTTCGAACATCATGATATCTTGCCAGCATCATTGAAAATTGTTGACCGGTTCTCTCTTGCAGGAACCAGCCTATGTGGGTTGTCTTTTTATATTATGGTCGTCGTTTTGATTTTTAGTAAAGGTAATAGGGCTAAAAACTACTCGAGTTGTTTGCTCATTAGAATTGCATGAAGAATGTTTCAAGAATATACGAGTAATTAAGACAGAAAGAAGTAGAAAATGCCTCTACATCGTACTTTCGTCCATATCCGATTCAGAAGAATCATGCATAACAACCGAATAGTCGCAACAATGATGTAAAAGTTCACAGAATATAAAAACACGACCAACAGTGAAAGCCCTACCCTAGCCATATTGGGAACATGTCGCATGCATGGAGACATGGAATTAAATTTAACGATAATGACTGTGCTGCGAATAATCATGGAGAATTAAATAACCCCGATGACGAATGTATGCATAATAGAAACATTGCACTCATTAACTATAAAAATCTATATCAGCGTATCGCACCACCATCGATAAACCTACAATAATTCATTAAAACTGACCGATTTATCTCAATTAATATGTTCACTGTGGGTGATCAAGGAAACGAATATTGGCGAATTTTAGTCGTTTGGACTGAGAACGACCCTTTAACACTACCTGGCCTGGGGGTACCCAACTTTCTGCGCTATCTCCGGAATGACAAAAAATGAAGAGCTGAAACTCCTTCACTTTACAGTTTATCATATTGGGGTCAATTTGAGCCTAATTGGATAAAACCTGGAGCAGAGGATCATGAGTAAATTCAAGATGTCGGCCACGTGGGGTACCAGAAAGGTGATGTTTCTGTCATATTTCTTCAAAATTTCTGCTTTTCCGCGATGAAAATTGGGCAAAATTTCTATTTCACATCACATTAATATTACTAATTTATCATGCAGTTTTTGCGGAGAAATTGCGTAAATAATAAATTAGGAAAAGCCAACTGAAAATGACATCACTGTGACGTCACCCAAGCGGCTATCTTGGAATTTTTACATTTTCTGGTAAAGCTTGACCCAAGGGTATAATGTGGTATGTTTCAGCCCCCTAGCTCAAGGGGTAAGAAAAATAATGAGGGGAATCCATTTCGGCCACCCGCATGCCTGGATAGGTCCCAAAAAGCCCAGGCCAGATAGGGTTGTCACTGAAATTGGACCATAGAAGGAATGCTCAACGAGAAGCGAGGCACAAACCCGCATGGAAAGACCTCCGGACCGCGAAAGCTCGACAGCTCCGAACAGCGGGAGCTCGACAACCCGTCGACCGTACTTCTGTATGGCAAAGAAAAGCGGATGTTTCCAGTCAGCACATATTGAAATCCAAAAAGTTTGTGTATGATGCTTGCCATCGACACGGAAATATAAACCCCTTTCTCCTTTTTATATAAAATAGCATTTTTTCTATTCGATAGCGTGTGCGATTTTGTTTCAAGCAAAATTGACCGCGATCCAAGTGACGTCAAAGTGAAAACACGAACATATTCAGTGTACCTTCAGTTGTTAAACAATCGCAAAATCTAAACATTTAATGTTGTTAAACGTGGAGAATAAACTAGTAGAATATGATGAGAAACATTCGCTTCACAAATAGAATAATACGAATTTTCTCATGAATTAGGGAGCATCGTAACAAGGATCCACAAAACTCGCGTTAGATTTCCATTGCTTCACCTCTGTTTTAGCCTCAGTTTGAACAATTTCGAATGAACGCGCTTGATTTCATATAAAACCAAGTTTTTAATTTGTGTCAATGACTGATGGCGTTGATTACTATGGATGACTTGGTGGCAAACTCTGGCAAATACATCTAAGTGTATGCAGGACCATCTAGTATACTAGTGCGCAGAATGGAAACTGCGATCATATTTCTTGTGATATCGCTAACACGCCTCTCTGCTATTCCTAAGGAAGGTTTTTTTATTGTAGGTTAAGGGTCGCTTTCGATACGGAATTTGCAGCCCATCAGCACAATACTTTAACCCTATCCGGCCGGAGCGATTTGGGGTGTACCGCAGCCTGGGGGGGAGGGGGGTGGAAAGCCTCCCCCTTATATATTTTCGCTATCGCTAAGGCTAGGGGGCTGAAAGTTGCCACACTATATCATTGCATCAAGCTCTACAAGAAAATGTAAAAAAAGTCCATAATGGCAGCCATGATGACGTCACTGTGACGTCATTTCCAAAAAGAGCATTTTTGAAATTCAGAATTTTCGAATTTTTTATTTTTGTTTTTTCTTTGCAAAAACTGCATGATAAACTAGTAAAAAATAATGCGATATCAAATCAAATAGATTTTACCCACTGTTGTAAGAAATATGGCGAAAACTCTTTTCTGGTACCCCACATGGCCGCCATTTTAAATTTTCCCATGATCCTCTGCTCAGGGGGTCATGCAAAGAGCAAAAAAGCAACAGACCGACGGAAAGTGCCCCCCCCCGCCAGGCAGGGTTAAGTTGAGAATTCGTTTGCACATTCATTTGCTCAGTCGATATAGTTACAAGCGCTACGTTTTCAAATACATAAATAAAAGGATAGTGAAGAGGAATATAATGAGAGAGGGTGGAGTGGAGGATATAGTCTATATACAAGTTTCGATCTTTTATGTCATTTGGCTTATTCTGGTACATATGATTAATGTTCTTTGCACCTTTTTGCTTGATTATCTGTCCTTGTACCTCTCCCGTACATACAATTACAAGCGTCTAGTCCGTCATTCATAATCCAGCCGTCGTCCATTAGAGAATATCCGCGTCCATAATCCAAAGACCTATTCCATTTCCATATAACAGTATTAGCACCAAATTCAAAAAGACAAAAGTATACATAAACATAGGATTGTTTCCTGCAAGAGAAGAAGCGGTCAACAATTTTCAATGATGCCGGCAAGACATCATGATGTTCCAAAATATCAAATCCGTATCGCTGATCAGCATTCTTAATCCATAATATTCGTTATAGAGTCGTCATCTAAAAATGATGTACCTCAGCCACGCTTTGATTGTGACTGTTCATATGAGTACCATGAGGATCTTGAAGTACATGGGCTCATACGGCCCCTAGCCCCGGGTTAAGCGGAATTAGACACATGTTACGAAACGTAGCGCCATAGATCTTGCGCGCTACGTTCGTATTTTGCTATCAGCATGCGATATGTATCGCCAAATTTGAAAAACTTTGAGTGGAGGCGCTTGGTGGAATAGCCCTGTTTTATAAGTTTCTGCAACAATGTTTTATGACGTTGATTAAAATCATCACATTTAACACAGGATCTAGCAAATGCTACTAAGCGAGATATGTATACGCCATATGCAGGTCCCACTGGAATATTACTATCCAGAAAGGGATAGTAAACTATCCAGTAAAAATCTGGTAGAACTGCGGGGTTTCCAGAATATTTGCTTGTGACAATACTTGGAGTAAATTTCCGGTTAGATAGTGAGTGGTAGATACAGAGAAGGCGGGTATTAATACAATATATTTCTCATCGGAGATGTTCATTACTGCCAGTTAAAATATATTCGTACATATACAGATTATCCAGTGCAATGGTATGTTGTAGTCTCCTGAAGAACGATCTCCTCGGGCCAGCCATTAGTAAATTACTAGATTCCACATTGTACTCGTGTATGCAGGTAGTATACGGATGATGCATAACTTAGTTGTTTGGCACGACTTTCCTGTGATGTTTTTGATTGCTTTGAAGAATCGTAATTTCAATAATCATAAGGTGCACAGCAAGTAGTACTAAATATCGACAAACCGTCAGGCCAAAAATTTCCAACAATTGTTGAGGCAGCGGAAACACTCATCAACGTGCTACGTTTGGTAGTGATGTTTTATTTAGTCTACCATAGACAGATAGGGCAGGTCATCCGAAAACTACAACAATTGCTTTTCCGAAAATGTATAATTAGGAGATTGTCAGTTGTTTCCTAATTGCAAGCGTCTAGTCCGTCTTTCATAATCCAGCCGTCGTCCATTAGATAATATCCGCGTCCATAATCCAAAGACCTATTCCATATTCCATATAACAGTATTAGCATCAAATTCAAAAAGACAATCATACTATACAAAAACATAGGCTTGTTTCCTGCAAGAGAGAAGCAGTCAACAGTTTTCAATGATGCCGACAAGACATCATGATGCTCCAAAAATATCAAATCCGTATCGCTGATCAGTATTATTAATCCATAATATTCGTTGCAAAGTCGTCATCTAAAGAATGATGTATCTCAGTCACGTTTCGAATGTGACTGTTCATATGAGTACCATGAGGTTCTTGAAGTGCATGGGTTCATACGGCCCCTATCCCCGGGTTAAGCGGAATTAGACACAAGTTATGGAACTTAACGCCATAGATCTTGCACGCTACGTTCGTATTTTGCTATCAGCATGCGATATGTATCGCCAAATTTGAGAAACTTTGAGTGTAGGCGCTTGGTGGAATAACTCTGTTTTTTTAAGTTTCTGCACCAGTGTTTTGTGACGTTGATTAAAATCGTCACATTTAACACAGGATCTAGCAAATGCTACTAAGCGAGATATGTATACGCTATATGCAGGTCCCACTGGAATATTACTGTCCAGAAAGGGATAGTTTACGATGTCGAAATTGTAATCATCTCTTTTGTCGTAAAGTCGACGAGAGAGAATGCCCGCTTCATTCTTATAGAGATATAGATCTAAATATGATGTGGTAGGGCTATCAAATCCAGTGAAGGTGGATATATATCCTTCACTGCATCATTTATTTAGCGATTATCCACAGCGAGAAGATCGTCTATATAGCGTTTGGTGAATGAGAAGGAACGGGCTTTGAATGGATCGGTTTTTTAAAAAAGCGCCTACATATAGTCATATTCATAAGAGAACAGATACAGGGCAGCCAACAGGGGTGCACAATTAGTACCCATTGGATTACCTATATGCTGCTGATATATTGTGTTGCCAAATTTCACATAGATATTTTTAATGAGAAATTCAAGCAACTCTATAAACAAAGAAACATCTCATGAATGATATCTCTTGTATGTATTAGAGCTAAAGAATGCTTTATGGCTTCTGACATCAATATATCTACGATCAGTTTTCTTGAACACAGATACTATTAATGAACATAGACGGCCAATAAGGTCCTGTTGAGGGATTGTAGTATAGAGAGTCGAGAAATCCCATGTGGATACATGTCTGTACGGTATGTGACATTTAGCCTCAAGTTCTTCCGTAAGACATTTTGAGTTTTTCAATATCAACATACATTCAACGCCAGAGTTCTTAGAAATAATGACGCAATACCTTTCCCAAAATGCTTTTACCTCCTGAAGGGCCCTCGTCAATAGAGTTGAAAGAAGCTTGGTGGTGCAGCTTCCATAACCAGCTATGAATCTAGCTTTGTATGGTGATTTATGCATTTTGGGAGTCCAGTATAGTTTTGGTATGTCGTTATGATTGGTTGAAAGACAAATACCTCTTTCCCTGAGAAACTTTTTGTGATTGTTAAATAAATCTTCCAGAGTAAATGCAGTTTGGGAGTAAGTAGCCGTATTTGATGAAGATATGTCTACACTCAATTCTTTAACCAGCGCCTGGTAATAGTAATATTTACATATGAGTATTATATTATTCGGAGCTTTGTCTGCTGGGACTATGACGAATTTACTGTGGAGATTTGCTAGAACTTCTTGCGAATTGAGGTTTCTCAGTACTTGTTTTGCTTGGGGAAGTGTACTTCTGTCAATATGGCGGATTGTTTCAACGATCTTGCTCTTGGTGAGGTCCAGCCAATCAGCGAGTACTGTAGGTTCAACTTTTTCTCGCTTAGACCAATCAATAAAGTACTGTTCCAATGCAGACAGGACTATCTTCTGGTCGGCCTTCAGATTAATTCTTCTTGGCTCTCTATATTTAGGTCCTTTCATCAGGAGTAATTTCAGATCCTTATCACTCACCACAGCAAGGTCAACAGTCACAATATGTTTGCATGGTGTATAGATAAAGTTCGACGATTCACAATCACAACTATAGCCTCCTGACGTGTATAAGTTCCAGTCAAACTCCTGGACACAGGGCTATTCCACCAACGCCTCCACTCAAAGTTTCTCAAATTTGGCGATACATATCGCATGCTGATAGCAAAATACGAACGTAGCGTGCAAGATCTATGGCGCTACGTTTCGTAACTTGTGTCTAATTCCGCTTAACCCGGGGCTAGGGGCCGTATGAACCCATGTACTTCAAGATCTCATGGTACTCATATGAACAGTCACAATCAAAGCGTGACTGAGATACATCATTTTTAGATGACGACTCTATAACGAATATTATGGATTAAGAATACTGATCAGCGATACGGATTTGATATTTTTGGAACATCATGATGTCTTGCCGGCATCATTGAAAACTGTTGACCGCTTCTCTCTTGCAGGAAACAAGCCTATGTTTATGTATACTTTTGTCTTTTTGAATTTGGTGCTAATACTGTTATATGGAAATGGAATAGGTCTTTGGATTATGGACGCGGATATTCTCTAATGGACGACGGCTGGATTATGAATGACGGACTAGACGCTTGTAATTGGAGTAATTGAATATTTTGGTGGCTATAGATTTAGTGTACTTATATGAAATGCAAGGAGGTTCTGTGAACTTAAAATAGTTTGACACAGCGTTGCGTACCTCTGGATCATTCAGGATCCAGAGGCACGCAATCTTTGTCTAGGTGACGACAAATCGGCAGACCAAAAATTTCCAACAATTTTTGATGCAGCGGAAACACTCATCAACGTGGTACGTTTTGGTAGCGATGTTTTATTTAGTCTGCTAGACAGATAGTGCAAGTCATCCGAAAACTACAACAATTGCTTTTCCGAAAATCTATAATTAGGAGATTGTCAGTTGTTTCCTGAAACTTTATCGCTGTTTAGTTCCGTCTATCCTTGCGTATTCTGTAATTATGTTTCAAAACTCTACATGGTTTTCAATTCTGTTCAAACATTTTAGTTAATCGAAGGAAAAAGCTTACCTCGGTGAAATGTAGCTCTGGAGGATATTTCAAGGATTGTTCTGGCTGATCTTCAAGTTTGATGACCACACGTTACTGTAAATAATATATAAATCATCGGAGATGTTCATTACTGCCTTGTTGATCCAGTGAAAATATATTCGTACATATAAAGATTATCCAGTTCAATGATATATTGTAGTCACTTGGAGAACGATTTTCTCGGACGAGCCGTTAGTAAGTTACTAGATACCATCTTGTACTCGTGTAAGCAGTTTGTATACGGATGATGCATTACACACATATAAGGGAAGTGGGGAGAGGTGCCGACATTCTGACAGAGCCACATGACTTCACAGTATAGTCTTCCGGTTAACCTATTCTAAAGCACATATCAAAAATCTAACGATCCGTGATATGTGTTGTATCTCAGGTACGCTTTTATTGTACCTGTTCATGTGGCAACTTGGATGATATGACCACACGGTCCCTAGCGCCGGCATAAGCCGTATTAGATACAAATCTAGAGAGCTATGATGGAAATGCTCTGACAACTCGTATATTGGTAATTGGTGAGCTGTTTCGCTGTGACAACTCGTATACTGGGGATTGGTGAGCTGTATCGTCGTCAGATGAAAAATGACGGCATTTAACACAAACGACTAGTCTGTAAGGCCCGATGCCGAACCAACATCAACTTCCCACAAATGCCAACATATATCAAAGACCAAAAGGTCTGTATAGGGGGCGGGCCTCGGGGACGAAACGTCCACCAGCAGAATCTCGCCGTATACAGGTAAAAATTCAAAACAGGCATAACTTAGGTCATCATTAAAACCATATTTCCTGTGATGTTTTTGGTTGCTTTGAAGAATCGAAATTTAAATAATCATGAAGTGTACAGTACGTAATACTGAATATCGACAAATCGGCAGACCAAAAATTTCCAACAATTTTTGAGGCAGCGGAAACACTCATCAACGTGGTACGTTTTGGTAGCGATGTTTTATTTAGTCTGCTAGACAGATAGTGCAACCCTTACAAACATAAACGTGGGGATTGGGTAGGGAAAGTGTGGGGTTTTGGTGGGCGCGTGGGGCTCGTGTGGGGCGAAGCGTGGTTTGGAACTTTCCTCGTGGGGATAACGTAGGGTTTGTGTGGGGCAGCTGCCCACGGTTATGCAAATTGGGGATTATGTAGGGCTGATGTGGGGATTATGACGGGTGAATGGGCGAGAATTCAAAGTTCGCGTGGGGATGATGTAGGGTATACCTTTATCTGCTATATATTCAAAGTCTAACGTGGGGTTGGTGTAGGGAAAATGAACTTCGGATTTAATCGACTGAGTTGTTTGTAGGGATTAGGTGGGGTGGACTTTTTCCAGCGCTCGTAGACAAAGTCCAATGTAAGGAATGTGCCGGGCTGTGCTGAAAGTTTAAGTCCGGCGTGGGGATGATGTAGGGCAAAATGCTCGCCGTTTTCATAGCTTAAGATAAACGTGGGGATTTTGTTGGGCAAGCATTCTTTCATGCATAGCCTAAGACGATAGTGGGGTTGAAGTGGGGCGATATTTTATTTGCACATATAGTGTGAGATAAATGTGGGGATCATGCAGGCAGACTGTGAACTCTGTTTTCTTAAAGAATATACAAAAACATTTATATTTTTTTCATGATCCTATAATACTCGAAATGAAAACTATTTATTTAGATTTGTATTTTTTTTATGCATTTTCAATCAAAGTTATTAAAACGTTTTGTGCCGGTGTATCGCGAAAAATTCCCGTCGAATCGACACCATGCATCTTTCACGGTAAACCTCTCGTCGTGAGGTGAAAGAAATGTGTAGCAAAAGATATATTTTTGAAACGGGTATCTGTACAGGTTTAAAAATAACTAAACAGAATCAAATATCGAAGAGATACAGGCAGAGTTATCAAGTGCTGGTTACCATCTCCGGCGTATCCCCCTCATATTTTCGCGGAATATAGGCCGTGCCCATTGCCCTATAGGACTAGGTTTAAAGATTGCTAGAATATCAATTCACTGATCATATGTCATAAGAATATTTTTTAATGTAATGCATGAATAGAAGTTCTGTGTCTAATGTATCGCATCCATAAATTTCCTCCGATATATAAGGCTAAATCATGACTATAAATGTGAGCCGTCTTAGGCCATTGCCTATTAATTTGCATGTTAATCGAGTTGTCTCCCTTCATATCAAGACTTTCTACAAGCAAATTTGCGCGCGCAACACCGGAAGTGGGGCTCGATTGTAAACGTTGGCAAGTTGAACTTGGTTGAGTTTTCTTCACCAAAACGTTAAGATGGCGAATAAATACGAAGAATGGACGCTGAAAGACCTAAAGGATGAACTGAGGAAACGGAAAGCTAAACTATCGGGAAGAAAACATGAATTAGTCGAGCGGTAAGGTGTTTTGATTTACATGTCAAATCGTATACCTATTGACGTGCACCCCATTTTCGTGGCCTACAAACTTTTCGCAGTGTTACTGTTGTTATGACCTGAAAAAATGAATGTTTATTTCCGATTTATTTAAAAGATTCTGTCCCTAAAACGGGATGAATATTCAGACAGCTGGCCGTTTAGGTACAGGGGTGAAATCACCTGTTTTCGAACCAACACTATATCAGTACAGTGACGTCGCCAGTTCCGATCCAGTGTCAGTTCCGACCCACTTCCCAAAATATTGATTTTTGTCATAACCATGATCACGCGAAATCATAAAACATTTGATCAACCTCTCAATCATCGTAAATTATATTATGCATTCACTGGTTTCGTTAGGAGACGGCTTTGCCGAACTACTCCATACACACAACTACATCGGTCTAAGTATACAAACACCATCAGGTTTGGGATAAAGCTATTTCGAGCTTTTATAGATCCATCGGGCTTTTTTAGCTTGATCAAGCTTTAAAAATGCCACTTTTACTCGTACTGATCGTGAGATGTCCAATTTCCGTGTAGAAGCGTGCGTCCACAGTTTCACCGTGCTGAGCTGAACATGGAAGAAGTTCAAAACCGAAACAATCTCCCTTGTTCACAATTGCGTTGTTGTTATATTTCATATCAAATTATCCTTATGATGCACAGTCAACAACGTTTTCTCACCTCCTGTCTCGTCATCAAAACTTTACATCTCCTCATCAAACGTCCAACTTGAAGCCATCATGGCGCCTCGCTTTCACTATGATCTGGCAAGCCCACGTGATCGGGTATGCCGAAATATGGATTTTTAATTTCCCATTGGGTATGGTGGACCTGAATGTACATACAAGCCAAAATTTCGAATATGGAAAAAAAAATTGATCTACTAATCACATCTATCGAATGATTACTTGGTGGTGAAACTCGTTGAATAAAAGATATATTATTTTACGAAACATTGTCATCAGAACTAATAGTAGCAGTTGCCCTTTTCCTGTCAAAACGCACACACCACGTTCACAGACATGAAGTAACATCGGTGCTTCAGGCATGCCACCAACTATTAAGTATGAAATCGGGGATTCCAGATATACTGTCCCATGATTTTTTCAGTACTAACCCACAGTATTTTATTCGCCCAGATAAAAGTTTGGTTTGTATGTACATGATGTGCATTCAGGTCCACCATATCCGATGGAAAATTAAAAATCCATATTTCGGCATATCCGATCACGTGGGCTTTCCAGATCATAGTGAAAGCGAGCAGGGGTCAAAATATTCAAAATAATTTACCTGTCATACGAGACAGGTGACCAAAATGTTTACCTGTCACCTTTAAGAATTACCTGAACATGCCATCGTTGAATTGTCACATACATGTAACTCAAGATTAATGACAAATTTAGATGTTGCAAGACACTAATAAATTAATGACACCTCGTTTACTTGCCCTTATTAGCAGGTGTTTTGAATGAATTTTGTTGAAGATATATTTTGAACACCAAAACAAAATTATTGGCTACCTGTCAATAGAGACAGGTACTTTATTTCTCTGCCTGTCTCTTTCAAAAATTACCTGTCAGAGACAGGTAGACAGGTGTAAATTTCGACCCCTGGCGAGGCGCCATGATGGCTTCAAGTTGGACGTTTGATGAGGAAATGTAAAGTTTTGATGATGAGACAGGAGGTGAGAAAACGTTGTTGACTGTGCATCATAAGGATAATTTGATATGAAATATAACAACAACGCAATTGTGAACAAGGGAGATTGTTTCGGTTTTGAACTTCTTCCATGTTCTCTAAAGGCTACCTGCTCCATTGTTGACATCAACTGACGGACCCAGTGCCGAAGCACCATCATCCATGGATGACCAATCTGGGTCCAGATGACCTGAAAATGTCTTGCGAACGCAGCGCTCATTACGTAAAATCATAACTCGAGTGCTGATTAGCATTTCTTCTCTTTACTCTGCTATTCAGAGGTAAAATAAGTAAAAGAATGGTTGATTTATCATCATTTTCGAGTGAGTATACGCTTATTAGCCATCGGAGTTATTTCAGTGTCCAATATATCTTGCCAGTATGATCAGCTCGACCATATCACTATCACCCCCAACCCGCATTCTTTAACGTCAGATGTTCACTTATCAGACGAGGACATTCAAAATGAAATATCCAGCTAGGACCCTATTTTGGTGGAAAGTTATCACGTTGACGATTACATTTGTTTATATCTGGGTCAAAGGTCAATGTCAAAATGAGGCTGGATCGGAACTGGCGACACTGGGTCGGAACTGCCACCTCTCATTAAGAAATGTAATTTTATTTTCCCGGCAGTTCAGTTTATCCCTAGCTAAGTTAGTTTGTTAATAAAGGCGATGGACAATTGTACAGCGATCAAGATAATGAATATGCCAATCAAGCCATTTCCTTCTGAAACAGATGCAAATATCACTTTAGTGGGTCGAAACTGGCGACTTGTCTGTATTAAGTTAATTTTACTGACCGCTAGTTTTAGATTTGATATGGTGATCTGTCCAGTCAGAATATATGTTTATATAGAAACAACAGAGAAAAAGTTCTGTATATGAAACTATTCCAGGCCAGGAATGTTTTTATTATTGAAAAAAAAAAAAAAAAATAGGGGGGGGGGAGAGGAGGGGGAGGGGAGGTGCAAAACTTCTATTGAATACACCTTTTTTTTATCAGGTTGCAAGCATATGACTGAAATGATAATTTCAAGGGTGATGTCATGGAACCATCTAGCATGTCATGGACATTCGGCCATCAGAAGAGTACAAAGATTTGAACAGTGACAAGGTAGAAATATCCCTTCAATGACTGGTAGTATCTGGATTGATTAATTACTAGTCATTGATACACTTCATTATTGCAATATGAATTGTTTGTTTGTTTTTTATTCTGTTTAATGCATAACTGACTAGAAGTATGATCATCAAATTAGAAATACATGTATGGTAGTTTGTATGTCGTTGGCTGAACACCTCACCTACATTTACCTCCATTAGTTTGCTCTCAATGGAAAGGAAGATTGATTTTTATTTGCAACGGAATGAATTTTCTGTTTACAAGTGAAATAGGCTGAGAGCACAGTTTAAAATATGAAATTCTGTTCTGTAACCGGTACTTTAGACTATAAAACTGTCACGTTTAACAGTATTATGTTTGATACTAAAATGCATGTCTGCCTCTCTTTTCAGGTACGGTAACAATAATTTGCTACAGAATGTATACTGCCCTGATTGAGTTTTATCTAATATAAATAATTTTGTTTGTATTTCAATGATTTATAGGAACAGGCAAATACTGGATCCCACCCATTGTGTGAATTGATAACAGGATAATGGATTAGATTGGCTTGTGGACCTCATGTGAATACCAGTTATCCTCTCCTACAAGGAAAGGAAGTTACACCTAGAGGTGAGGAAATCTTATAATCACTGCATGTCTGAGAAAAAACTGTGATATCCTGTTCATTTCTAAGAGGTGGGATGTCCCACCAGTTGTGGGGAAAGGGGTGCCAAACCAGTTATTTGTAGCTTATTATTTACCGGGCATGTTTCAGGGCCAGCCCCTTGACTTGCTGTACATTAGGGGTTAAGAGTTTCATTTCGGATCTAATTATCTCTGATTTTGTGATATATAAGTTGAGTGTACAAGTCATATCTGCAGACCCGTGTTCGGTACATCTACTAAATTGTGTTCGGTACGGCTACCAAATTATTTATCTCCTTGAAAAATTATGCCCCTTTTGCGATATTTGCTTGAATGTTACTGTAGCTGTTAAATCTGCAGAATAATGATATGCTGTAAAAAGTACAATCCTGAATGATTAGTACATGTAGCCCAGGCCTGACCCAGGCTGTTTTCGAGCTCATTATGACCCCCCCAAATAAAACAATAAACAAATCCCCTCTCTGAACAGGCTGAAACCAATACTAATGCAAGTACTTTCGCCAAATATGAATTAGATATCCGGCTGTATTTAGACCATTTAGTACTCCCACAGCTTCCATAGGCTTCGACAGTCCCACATCATGGCCTATTTCATTATAACTTATCACACTCTGCACCATCTATAGGTGCCCAAACTAAAAGTCTAGATCAGGCCCTGTAACCATAATATATTGCACTTTCTCAGCATATTTCTTAGTTACTCGGGGGAAGCCGAGGGGTTTTGCGAGTCTCACCCTCATGTTAATTTCCTGCTTTTGAAGGATTGTGCACACGTTGACTAACGGACGATTTAGAAAAAATCTGTTAATCCACTCTTAACTCGATGGGTATTTTTCACTGCTGCTGCAAGTTCGTTTTTATATCTGCCAGTGTGAAACTGTTGTTGTTGCAAATAACCAGAAAAACTTGAACAAAAAAATATTTTATTCATTTTTATAGCAGACAACAGCAGCCTGGAACTGCAGGCCACACTTATTTGGTAATATGCAAAACCAGTGAATATTTCAGTAGGGAATATGCTTAAAAACATTTGTGAACTTTGTCAATGGTACAAAAGGTCCTATTTTAGGTCAAGATTTTCTTTAAAATTTGAGTTCAGTACCATGTTTATCATTTCATAATAACCAGTTTTTATAAAATATTATTACACATCATCCATGTAACCATTATTTAAGCAATACATTGCATAGGGTGCTTGAATCGTGTGACAAAACTTTCCTCAACTTGAACTGCAGCGATACATTCATTATGTTTTTCCTCTATAACTGTCCCCCAAAGGGCTAAAGGGGAGAATATGGTATTGGGGTCCGTCCGTGTGTCCACACTCCAAATCATCATAAGAATAGGTCTCAGCTCCTCAGAGAGCTTGTCGTAAGAGACGACTAACTGGGGCACCCATGGAGAATAGGATCCCTTCCTGTGTGGTTTCCGGGTGTGAAGAGGAATAGGAACCAAGCATCGTGATATGACTGAAATAGGACTCGCTCACCGCAAGATCTCTCTTGGGCTTGTTTTTAACCGTGATCCGCTAGACTCCGAGAGTAACTTTTGAAAACCTGAACGGATCCTTTTCAAATTTTGTATGTGGTTAACTTGCCACAGGATTTCACTCGAGCTAACTTTCCATGCTGAGTACTGAATTTTAAGGTTCCAAGCCAAATCAGTAGTTTCAATGTCGGTGGACTTCAAACGCTCTGCTTTTCATTAAAATTTTCTCTAAACCACCAAATTAGTTTTAATTATTAAAGTATTGTACTTTGTACATTTTTTCCTGTTATGACTGACAAAGGTAAATAAAGCATTATACATAACACAGCACTATACACATGACCCAGTTTTGTGAAATAGGAAAAACTATGTATTTCTGCAGATTACACTCAAACATCAAAACCATAAAATGCACGCATATATGACGGCAGCCTTCCGAAGTCCACGAGTTCTAGTTTTTTTTTTTACAAAACTGAGAAAGATTGAAATAACTTGTCAACGTCACACATGTTGATCTCCTGGGAATTTAACTCGGTAAAAGAAAATTTTGAGGCGCTTGTGATCCAACGTGCATATCCACTACACCACGACATATGAACAACTGCAACAGGCTATTTTTAGCCCACCATCACCAGATGATGGACTGTTCAAATCGCTTTTCGTCCATGGTCTGTCGTCTGTCCGTCCGTCGTCCGTCCGTAAACAATTCTTGGATTCGAAAATCCAATATGGCCACAAGGCGGCCATCTTGGATTTCCCCATGAAACCTTGTTATCGGGATTTCTCAGGAACTACTGCATGGATCTTTCTCAGATTCGGTACACATGTTCCCCTTGGCGTGTAGTTATGCAAGATACCTTTTCTGGTCCGATTCGAAAATCCAATATGGCCACCAGGCAGCCATCTTGGATTTCCCCATGAAACCTTGTTATCGCGATTTCTCAGGAATGCTTGCATGTATAATGCTTTATAGGAAAAACTATGAAAAGGTATCTTGCATAACTACTTGATTTTGGCATGGATTTTGGCATGGATCTTCCTCAAATTTGGCCCACTGTTTCGTGTGCCGATGGGTCGGCTACATGAAGGGACATCACTCTTGTGACACAACCTTACAGCTCGACAACTGTAGACTACTGCGTGTTTTATTTTTTTTTGCGTGGAATTTTTTTCAAACCAATTCAACATTTTCTTTAGTTATCCGCCCTTGATTTTAGTCTGGAATACTTTTTGTTTGGCACCTACAGTCCTCGTCAACGAAACTCCTTTAAGAGGGGTTTAATTGCATTCTTTTGAAATTAGGTACACATGATTGGTGCTGAGTGAACATGTGCACAATTTTTTTAGAGTTGATTCAACAGTTTCTTGAGTTGCTCCCCTTGATTTTGGTCTGAAATTTAAATTTGACACATACTGTCCTTCGATGGATTCTTTTGAAATTTGGTACATATGGTCAGTACCATGTGTAGGTGTGCACAAACTGTTTTTGAGCTGATTTGACGTTTTCTTCAGTTACTCCCCTTGATTTTAGTCTGAAATCCTTGTATTTGGCACCTACTGTCATTTCGACCTAATTCATCAGGCAATGAGCTTACTTTTGCAGCTTATGATAACAAAAATTTTGTTTTAAAGTTACTGATACATGTATACATAAGTGCATAACCGGGAGTGAGGGAATATGCACCACCGCAGAGTAAGAGTAACTGGAGTTTAACTTGCTCCTACAAATACCAATCTAGGCCCTTATGTATCCCCCCCCCCTCCCCCAACCTGATTTCCAAACCTGACTACACCACTTACACAACAATGATAGCTTATACATGTACAGTATTATGACAATTGCAACAATACAAACAACATACAGTCCAGAAAGGTTCATTTGTATGGTTAACCGTTGTCTATAACAACATTCAGGAGATAAAACTGTCTATGTTTTACGGGCGTATTTTGGGTTCAATTGAACTCTTGTTTTATTGTCTTTTAAGGTGGCTGTGTATGGTAAAACAGGTCGCTGTTTGTACTGCAGTCTTCAGGAATAGTGATGATGGAAAAAAATCACAAGGTTGTATTTTCTAGAGAAACAGTATGGCAACACACTTCTCCCAACCCAGACCAATGTAGACGCACCTCTCCCGGGCTTTGTGTCACAGGAACTGGCTGAGCGACATAGTGTAAGTTGAAGTAAATTATTCATATCTGTTAGGAGAACATGGAACACATCAGTTCCACATCGCCAAGGTTGGCGGCTGTCACCTTCTCTCCCCCCCCCCCATCATGAAGGGGAATACAGAAATCACTTTCGTATTGCTGTACCGTGGATGATATCTCAGCTGCTATTTGATCGAAACATACATGAAGATGCTTAGTACCTTACTGATGTGCATTTTCACATTCTTTATGGCCCTTCAATATATGCTTATCCAGTGCATATCTCGAATACCATCAAACTGCTCACTATGAATCAGGTTTCTGTGACCTGATAGCTTGGAGTTATCGAAGAATCGAGAGGTTTTCAGATGCACAGCTTCGTATATAGATTTGAAAAAAATATTACTTGTTGTTTGATAGATCTGTATATCTCGAACCCTATGCTGTTAGTTATATGAACATAAAATGGTCTGATCAGTGATGAGAGTGATCTGAATTTATTGTGTTTTGTTTTAGCCAGTTTTGTACGGTCAATGTTTGACTGCCATTATCATGAAACTGGAATATCTGTATGTTCAACCATATTTGTTTCCTGTATTAATTTATTACGATAGCTCGGGCATTCAGAATATACTAATCGTTTTTCATTGTTTGACTTCCAGGTTATGTTTGCAAGGGTTTGCAAGGGCACACTGTGGTCCAAAGTAAGGAGAGGCATCACTCAGAAATGCCATGACGCAGCAAGGTCAGGTAGAGTCCGCCAGAAAACACCATTGAAGCAGCATGATCTCCACATGTCAGAAGAGCTGGTGGACTCTTCTTCAGCTTCACCCTCATCTGCCAACGACAGCCCCCCCAAGGAATGCTAAAGGCCATCCCACAACAGGTGGGAAAAGACCAAGACAGATTTTTTTAAACCTTTGAGGGATGAAAAAAAAACATTCTACTTGACAAGACTTTCAATGTGCTTCCCATTTTGTGCTCGGGTGTTTTAAGACATGATACAATATATATTTTATGCTGTTAAAGAATAAAAGGTGGAATACGCGTGGATTTTGCCTTTGCTGGTGGTTATTTTAAGGGATGGATGATATTGCAGGAGGAATTCCCCACGTGGGGATGTTGTGGGGTTTTCTGCCCCGCAGATTCCCAACGTGGGGATATTGTGGGGTTTTCTCTCCCATATTGCAATTACTGCCCCGCAGATTCCCCATCTGGGGATATTGTGGGGTTTTCTGCCCCGCAGATTCCCCACATGGGGATATTGTGGGGTTTTCTCTCCCATGCTGGAATGACTGCCCCGCAGATTCCCAACGTGGGGATGTTGTGGGGTTTTCTCTCTCATGCTGGAATTACTGCCCCACAGATTCCCCACGTGGGGATGTTGTGGGGTTTTTTGCCCAACGTGGGGATATTGTGGGGTTTTCTCTCCCATATTGGAATTACTGCCCTGCAGATTCCCACCTGGGGATATTGTGGGGTTTTCTGCCCCGCAGATTCCCCACATGGGGATATTGTGGGGTTTTCTCTCCCATGCTGGAATTACTGCCCCGCAGATTCCCAACGTGGGGATGTTGTGGGGTTTTCTGCCCCGCAGATTCCCCACATGGGGATATTGTGGGGTTTTCTCTCCCATGCTGGAATTACTGCCCCGCAGATTCCCAACGTGGGGATGTTGTTTGGTTTTCTGCCCCGCAGATTCCCCACGTGGGGATATTGTGGGGTTTTCTCTCCCATGCTGGAATTACTACCCCGCAGATTCCCCACGTGGGGATATTGTGGGGTTTTCTGCCCCGCAGATTCCCCACTTGGGGATATTGTGGGGTTTTCCGTACATTGCTGGAATTACTGCCCCACAGATTCCCCACGTGGGGATATTGTGGGGTTTTCTGTACCATGCTTGACTTACTGCAGAAATATTTTGGGTCTATCCCATACCAGCTTTAAATATAGTTCCCCGCATCATCCCCACATGTAGGGAACACGTGGGGCTGAGGTTGGGATAGTGCGGGGATTTAATTCAGCTAAGCAGCATTAAGAAACTCCTTTTCCACGACTAAGTCCAATATGGGGATTTTACCAAATCCCTACACATTCCCCACATTGGCTGTCCTACACATTCCCCACATGATCCCCACACAGCTTGCCCGACATAAACCCCACAAATTCCCCAGCTTATTGGTTTGTAAGGGTGCAAAGGCACAGTGCAACCCCTCGCAGATTACCAAGCCGGTATCTGTTCCCTTTAATCCTTTTTTCCAGTGACCTTATTATTTTCTCATGCTAAATTTAAGCCGTCAAAATTAAGTATCTGTGAACGAATTCAGCAGGCAGATTCTAAACTTGAACTGCCTCAAATTAGCAACCTAGTTAAGAGCTTGCATTTTAAGAAGTTCTTCCAATTTCATTCGAATGAATTCATCTCGGATCCAAAAGGTAAAACCATTAAATACATTTAATAGCCGGATAACTTAGGTATAATCAGAAAACTGATGCAAGGAATCGGTCCAAAAGTATCATACAACAGGACGAGATATCGCTGACGTCATCCCTCTTAATTTAATATCCTCGTATTGATATTAACAATCCATACAGATATATACATGTAAACATATACATTCGTCGCTTGTGAATAACAAACGCATGCAATTTGAAATACTGTTCAAACTACACAGTTCTGGGAAACCTTGGGTCTGATCTCCTCGGTTTAAATTTGCTAAGCGACTATGAGAAGTTTTTGAGCGAACTCCAATTGGCGTTCAATATTTTGATTGTGTAGGAGACATCATAGATAAATCAGCCATGATTATATCGTCAAAGAAGGCAGTTAATGTACATGTATCCTTCAGGTCAATCCGTTTGAAAGTCGAGATTTTGCTGAGTTGTATCATTATTACCCATTGATAACTATTAGTTTCGACCCCAGATTAGTTTGAATGCATCGCCTGTAAACTTGTCGAAGATAATTTCTGTTACTCATAGTGCCATTTTTCAATATCTGGTTTGTATTCTCTTTATTTGTGTTACTTACAGTGTAAAAGATATGACAATTCCACTCAGATTTAGTTTCGACCCTTACTCACCTATATCGAAAACGTCAGCTAAATCAATAGTTTTAATACATGGTCTGTAAACTTGTCGAAGATAATTTCTGTCGCCTTTGTAATACTTGTACTAGTAACCGTTTGTATAAATAAATATTTGAACGGTGATGAACTCAATATAAAGTATTTGGGTTGTGATCGAAGAAGGAATTCCACATTTATATGAGAAACACTGTTATATTGTTTACTTTGATTTACAAGAAGTTGTATTCACCTATGAGAAGAAACTTTTCTTCTGTGTAGTCCATTATGTGAGGGTAACCAATATAAACTCATTTACATAATCCAAGTTACCAGATATCACGAGTAAATTCAAAATGACTATCAAGATAGGTTGTTTAAAAGTTTGCATTTGTCTATTTTGCATTAATTCTCCCCTTGAAACGCCATCAATGTATTTATTTTACCTGAAATAGTGATTAGTATCTTACTTAAGTTTTTTAGCGCAAAGGTGAAGAAAACTGATGAGGAGAATCTGCCAAAAGTATATTTCAACAGGATGACATATCGCTGATGGCATTAGAAAAGCCAAGACAGCTTTGTTTACATTTTTTTGGCAGAAATTGACACACATACGTAGTGTGGAAATTTGAACAGCGAGTTTTCACTCGACCGCACAGTTACAGGTGATAGGAATGCATGTACTGATTTGTTCTGGGTGGGGCAGGTCTGTGTACGCAAGTATGACGTCACTTCCGGTGTGCGTGAATCAAGTGCACTATTGTTCCGACAGGTGGCGCCACCAGGTCAGGTGGCCTTTGGGGGATGTATTCTTCCGCGGTGAAGCGGTCTGACGGTGATGCGGTCAAAAAAGCTTCTGCGGACAGAAATAGTCCCAAATACGCGAAACTGGTGTGCGTGAATCGGGCGTGACCTGGGAATGTCTGACCTAGTTCTGGTATCGGTGGTTTACATCCGGGTATTTTGATTGAATGATAGGCATGTACTGACCTGTATTTTTCCATTCAGTCCATCATCCGGGTCCTTGTGACCTTGTTTTGCAGCGGGGGACTTGTCCATCCGGGTCCTTCGGTGTTTTTCCATGTGTTACAGTGATTTAATGCATGTACTGAATTGTATCTGGGGTTTTTCTATTCATCCGGGTCCTTGTGACCTTGTTTTACAACCGGGCACTTGTCCATCCGGGTCCTTCGGTGTTTTTCCATGTGTTACAGTGATTGAATGCATGTACTGTATCTGGGTTTTTTTCCATTCATCCGGATCCTTGTGACCTTGTTTTACAGCCGGGCGGTCAAGGGGAGGTCACGTGTTCACTATAGTTCCAAGTTCATTTGAATGATAGGAATGCATGTACTGTATGCTCTCATTCCGTCTGGGTTTTTCTATTGGGACTTGTGCGCAGATGTATGACGTCACTTGCGGTAGGCTGAATCGGGCGTGGCCTGGGTATGTTTGACCTAGTTCTGGTATGCATGTACTGTATCTGGGGTTTTTTCCATTCATCCGGATCCTTGTGACCTTGTTTTACAGCCGGGCGGTCAAGGGGAGGTCACGTGTTCACTATAGTTCCAAGTTCATTTGAATGATAGGAATGCATGTACTGTATGCTCTCATTCCGTCTGGGTTTTTCTATTGGGACTTGTGCGCAGATGTATGACGTCACTTGCGGTAGGCTGAATCGGGCGTGGCCTGGGTATGTTTGACCTAGTTCTGGTATGCATGTACTGTATCTGGGGTTTTTTCCATTCATCCGGATCCTTGTGACCTTGTTTTACAGCCGGGCGGTCAAGGGGAGGTCACGTGTTCACTATAGTTCCAAGTTCATTTGAATGATAGGAATGCATGTACTGTATGCTCTCATTCCGTCTGGGTTTTTCTATTGGGACTTGTGCGCAGATGTATGACGTCACTTGCGGTAGGCTGAATCGGGCGTGGCCTGGGTATGTTTGACCTAGTTCTGGTATGCATGTACTGTATCTGGGGTTTTTCCATTCATCCGCGTCCTTGTGACCTTGTTTTACGGTGATGGTGATGGTTAAAGTCTGTATGATGCAACACCAAAGGTCAATGAGAGTCAGTGAGTGCACTTGAGCATGTACTGACCTGTATCCTCTCATCCCATCCATCTGTGTGCGCAGGTGTTCTGCACAAGTGTCACGTCAGAGCATATTGACTCACATTTAGTAGTATAAAAGCGCATTTCGAGCCCTATTGACCTTGCGGCGCAATGCACAGAGGATTGTATAGTAATAGTATATTGGCTCACATTTAGTAGTATAAAAGCGCATTTCGAGCCCTATTGAGTTGCGGCGCAATGCGCAGAGGATAGTATAGTAACAGTATATTCACTCACATTTAGTAGCATAAAAGTGCATTTCGAGCCCTACTGACCTTGCGGCGCAATACGCAGAGGGGAGGTAACGTGGCGGTCACAGAATATAGTAACAGTATATTGACTCAAATCTGGTAGTATAAAAGCGCATTTCGAGCTCAATTGACCTTGCGGCGCAATGCGCAGAGGATTAGACCTTAGACGTATGGAATGCATACGGATTTCCATCCGGGTTTTCCAGTGCGTCATCCCTCCGTCTTTACATCCGGGACCGCTTCAACATCCGGGGTTTCCCAGTGGGTTTTTTCCATCGGTGTTTTCCCCGTCCCGGCCGCACGCATGCGCGGACTGGGTTTTCCGCCGGGCCCAGACGCACCCCTACGCGGGTTATCCGGCCGCACGCCTGTGCGGGTTATCCGACCGCGCGCCTGCGCGTGTCACGGGGTATATATTCCTCCGCGCTGATGCGGTCTGGCGGTGATGCGGGAAAAAGCTTCCGCGGTTTAGTAGTCCCAAAGACGTGACCTTGGACCCCGGGGTCGATCCACCATACTATGCGTGGATGACTTGTACTGACCTTCAACATTCGAGACCTTTTCAACATTCGGGTACCCTGGCCTTACATCCGGATCCTCTTCAACATTCGGGTTGTTCCATCCGGGGACCGTGGAACATGCGATGAGTGAGTGAATAAGTGAGGCGTGCCCAACACCAGTGAGGCGTGCCCAACGCCCGTCTTAACGCATGTACGCACTAACGATGGTGAGTGAGTAAGTGAGTGAGTGAGTGGTCATATAAGGTCGTTTAAGAGTAGTATAGAAAGCAACAATTTTGGGGCCCCGAGCTCCCGCCTACTTCATTCCCGAGCTCCGAGCTCCTGACTACTCCATCCCCGGGCTCCGACCTCCCGACTACCCCATCCCCGAGCTCCGAGCTCCCGACTACCCCATCGCCGATCTCCGAGCCCAAGGCCACAAGGACGCGGATGAATGGAAAAACCCCAGATACAGTACACGCATTCCATCACTGTAACACATGAAAAAAAAAACGAAGGACCCGGATGGACAAGTCCCCGGCTGTAAAACAAGGTCACAGATACAAGTCAGTACATGCATTCCTATCATTCGATACCAGAACTAGGTCAGTCCCAATGGAAAAATCCCGATGGAATGAGAGCATACAGTACATGCATTCCTATCATTCAAATGAACTTGAACTATAGTGATCACGTGATCTCCACTTGACCGCCCGGCTGTAAAACAATGTCACAAGGATCCGGATGAATGGAAAAACCCCAGATACAGTACATGCATTCAATCACTGTAACACATGGAAAAACACCGAAGGACCCGGATGGACAAGTGCCCGGTTGTAAAACAAGGTCACAAGGACCCGGATGAATGGAAAAACTCCAGATACAAGTCAGTACATGCATTCAATCACTGTAACACATGGAAAAACACCGAAGGATCCGGATGGACAAGTCACCGGCTGCAAAACAAGGTCACAAGGACCCGGATGATGGACTGGATGGAAAAATACAGGTCAGTACATGCCTATCATTCAATCAAAAGACCCGGATGTAAACCACCGATACCAGAACTAGATCAGACATTCCCAGGTCACGCCCGATTAACGCACACCGGTTTCGCGTATTCGGGACTACTTTCTGTCCGCGGAAGCTTTTTTGACCGCATCAGTCAGATCGCACCACCGCGGAAGAATACATCCCCCAAAGGTCACCTGACCTGGTGGCGCCACCTGTCGGAACTATAGTGCACTTGACCTCCACATGACCGCCCCGTCACGCCCGATTCATGCACACCGGAAGTGACGTCATACATGACGTCATACTTGCGTACACAGACCTGTGCAACCCAGAATAAGTCAGTACATGCATTCCTATCATTGATCACGTGATCGCCCCGTGACCTCCCCGTGACGTCCTCGAAAGTAGGTCAATGTTGTTGAATATGCGGTGGCTATACTACTCACTTGTCTGGCTAAACAGAGTGTACGAAAGAGGAGGTACCTTTCGGTGGGACCTTTTCATAGCCATTCACCAGAACCATGCGATGATGTCAGAACACTTACATTCTCCTGCGTCCTCCACTACAAACCATAGTTCCAAGAGAAGCATGACTTCTAACCATGAACATACAAGCAGTTCACTCCACACAGAATACTTGTCAGTTAAACTGATTTGGTGATAGGAATATCGTGTTGTTGACCGCTTTCTACTTTATGTTTTCTTGGATTTCAGTGCTAATATGGTCTTTCGATTGTGTTCCTCGCAGATCCTAGCTGGGAAATTGTAAAAGAGCTCAGCTGAGGCTTGGTTGGATTGGACATAGATTGACCTAAAATCATCGGAGGCATAAGTCCAAACGCCGTTGATAGTAGCAATGGAAGTCTGTGTAGGAAAAGTCTCCATATCTTTGAACATGGCGACCTGAAAAGTTCCAACACACTTTGATCTCAATCCCGTTGACCCAGTGTCACGAAACCTGGTCAGTAGGTCACCATAGATGTTACGCATAGATTATCGTTATTTTTAACACAATGGAGGCTAAACCGGAAGTGACGTCAAAAAACCGTAAATAGCCGATATCCATCAACGACGTCATAATGACGTCATCATACCAGAATTAGGTCTATATCTCGAGAACAATGATAGCTAGATGCGAACCGATGGATACCTTTTAGCTAAAGTTTGTATTGGAACTGACCAACAACATAATTATATCATCAAACCAGAAATAGGCTTACATAATCAACTCATGGGAAGGAAGGGAAGCTACTCGGTTAACAGCAATAGACGAGATGTGTTAGTCAACGTAACGAAATGAATGCACAATCTTCGTATATTGTCATATATATTTTATTATTCAACCACTAGTTGCACTAAAACATTTCCGAACATTTTCTTCATTCGTAATATATACATGTAACATTAGTTTGGATATTCACAAATTACTTTTATTTATTTCCTGCAATAATTTGAATCGATCGTATTCCCCCTTCTCTCAATTTCTCAAACAAGTCCTTTCTCTGTTTGATACTTCGCTTGATAGCTTCCTCATTTTTAATATTGCTTTGAAGCTGACTAGCTGTCTTCAAAATGAATATAATCAGTTTTCATTTCATGACAATTGATCACATGATCGTAAAACAGTTGACGTAATCTCTTTTCCAGCGTTGGCATATACATGTAGTCCTTCTTTGTCATTTTGCCCGATTTATCGTCGTTGGAGTAGTGAAACATAATCGCGAGTGACGAAACTGCTAATGCTTTAGACGAAATCAATTCTCAAGATAAGGAAACAAATTCATTCACCGTTTGTATACAGCTCTTGAAGAAAACAATAGGTCGACAGATATCCTAGTTGTTTTCCGTAAATTGTTGGTTTGGTTCTACGAATTGCTTGCTATTAATTCCAATGACGATGGAATCCGTCTATGGGTTATTGAGGGCGGTTTCATGCGAACAAAAAATACGAACATTTGCAAGGAAATTAAGGATAAATTGTTAAAAGTAGGTCATACGCAATCCCAGTTAATGCATAACTAAGCCTGGTAATCCATGCTTTAACCCTCGTATTGAATCTTGTAGCCTTTTCTTAATAAAAATGACGTTTCATTTTTGCGATCTATCGAGAGCATCATTAAACGATATCATCCAAAACGTGACTAGGACAGGGTGAGGACACCGCAATTCCTGTTTATACTTGTGAGTGGTCAGAATTGAATGACGTGCGCATCGTTCTTTGTTGCTGTCATCATTGGAAGATGTCTGCTTCTGTCTAGCAAAGATATGCTTGAAGTTATACTGATGTTTCACCGGCTAGTCGTCGTGATCCCTCTAGATTTCACCATTTTAATTTACCAGCTTTTCCTGTATGAAGCTGATATACTATCAGCGGAAGTTCTTGTATACAAATTTGGCTATTTTCGGAGATGCAGTCTTTCCTATAATGGCTCTTTCCCCCTTTCCCCTTAATTGCATACAAATAGTTGGGTAAATCGACAGCATGCATAACGTTTTCATTTCATGGATAAACAAACATTAGATTGGGCATTCACCCAACCGACCGTCGTCGATAAAAATATTTCGCGTCCACAATTGAAATATATTATTCATAAGACCATATTTGTATAGAAATCTTACAAAAGCGTTAACTTTTAACATTGGCATATAACTTTTATATTGACATTCCATCGCAATAAAGAAGTTGTTCTGCAGTATTCTGCTCTTGTCCGTTACAGCAGACTTCTTCGTAAAATGCCCATAAAGCGGAAAGGTCGTATTGGTAACTAAACTTGGAATGTACCTTTGCTTCACGAGATTGTGGGTAGTAAAACACAAAAACAAAGCAAAATATAGCAGCAAGCTGCAATCATCGGGTTCCATGCGCCATTGCAGGCAATGGAGCTACAACACTGGAGCCGGAAACCATACGGCTTGGCACCCTAATAATAAAGTCACGATTTAGAATTCTAAACAAGCAAGTTTTGACCACTGTGCTGGTGCATATTGAACAATATGTCGAAATTCCAGTTGTTGTGGAAATGACCGACGATTATCAAGGTTGTTTCTATGTGAGTCTTTTGCTTGTGTGATGTATTCGCATTTTTGAAAAGGTTATGCTCTTGTATTCTTTATATGTCTATATAATCTTTAATTGAGCGCATTGTGAAAAAAATTTCCCATTCGATATCTATTGCACGTTTATTTTTGACAAAGTAAATGTTAAAACTTGAAGAAAAAAAACAGTACGAATCCTTAATGTTTATCACGCTTACAGGTTAGAATACCCCCGCCTTTCACTGTCTGGTGTCTCTCGACGGTCATAACATACGAACCGGTATTAACTTGCGGTGTTCAAAGACCTACCTTTGCTGCAAATGACGTCATTGCTACCTTTTACATCTAACCTACATAGTTACCACTGAAGTAAAATCTGTCATTTCGCAAATTTGGGTGAGCTACATTTGAGAATTGCGGGAAAACTATTAAAGCTAGGTTGGAATGGTTCACTAGATCCCATGCGGGCCAATCAGCCTATGAAGTTTCAGCTCCAACGGTGAGGCCGTGTTGACTGGGCGACTCGGACAAAATTTGGCCATACTGGCATGGAACCCTAATAATGCCCCCTAATAAATGAATTTGGAACTTCAAAAAACACTTTTTCTTGGTCAACAACACGTGGGAAACACGTTTCTGACCTTTGTTTTCGCCCTAGATGGCTCCTTCATCGAAATCAAAATGTTAGTACGTTGAAATAGGTACAGAAAACGGTCCCTGGAGTCCAGACTATGACTTGATTGGAGAACGTTGAGCTTGGAAATTAGTCGCCCGGAGATGGCGCTTCTCACAGTCTGCTTTTCTTAAGTATGGTTTCACCCATAAGCTCAGGCCTACTCATATGTTACGTTCTACCATACCTCTGAAACTAATAATGCGATCATGCTGAAATTTTACTGTCATCGTAGCAGTTATACAGCGAGTATGTATGCCAAATTTCAGAATAATCCGACTCGTCGTTCGTGTAATATTACACAAAAGTACTTCTCAAATTAGGTGATTTTCGGCATTGTTTGAAAATTTGACAATTTTGATTTCTCTATAGCGGCAAAACTATTGAAGCTACGTAAAAATGGATGGCATACTCCCGAAAGAGCTACTCCTGGAGAATATAATGCAACAAACCGCAAGACTGTACCTTCCGTAGTTTCAGAGTTCTAGCCTGTACAAGATGTGTTCCGATTTTAACAAAATTCAAGATGGCGGCCAAACCACGTGACCCAGGAGCAAAATTTTTACATATTCATGATCACCGTATCATATAACATATATTTTGCCACTTTCCCTGTCCAAATCCGTGACTTGAAAATCCGGCTATTTTGATTGGCCGATGGCGGCCATCTTGTTTAACGTAGCAACTTTTCAAATAGAGTTTTGAGAGAGCCCACTCCCTTGATTATGTGTGCCAAGTTTCGCGTCGATCGCTTCATCAGTTGCGGAGATGAATAGCTTAACAGGTTTTTTGCTAAATCCAAGATGGCCGCCAGGAGTTTCGACCAATCGGCTTCATTGGTGGATATGCACTAGATCCCATGCGGGCCAATCAGCCTATGAAGTTTCAGCTCCAACGGTGAGGCCGTGTTGACTGGGCGACTCGGACAAAATTTGGCGGAAGAAAAATAATAATAATAACTAGAACTGCAAGCAGTTATGAGGCTTCCATCTCTAGACTGCTGTTGCAATTGCGATAACAATATTTCATGCTCAGGTACCTATGGTGTACGCTGTTAAAAACATGACAAAAACTCAGAAATGGGTTTAGAGCTTCTAAAGACACCTTTTCTTGGTCAGCAGCACGTGGGAAACACGTTTCTGGCCTTTGTTTGCGTCCTAGACGGCTCCTTCATCGAAATCAAAATGTTAGTACGTTGAAATAGGTACAGAAAACTGTGCCTGGAGTCCAGAAATAGACTTGAATGGAGAAAGTTGAGCTTGAAAATTAGTCGCTCGGACATAGCGCTTCTCACAGTATGCATTTGTTAAGTATAGTTTCAGCCATATGCTCAGACCTACTCACGGGTCACGTTCTACCATACCTCTGAAACTAATAATGCGATCATACTAAAATTTGACTGTCATCATACCCGTTTTACAGGGAGTATGTATGTCAAAAAAATCAGAATAATCCGACCCGCCGTTTCTGTAATATTACACAAAAGTACTTCAAAAATCATGTGATTGTCAGCATTATTTGACAATCTGACAGTTTTGATTGATCTATAGCGGCAAAACTATCACAGATACGAAGAAATGGATGGCACACTTGTGAAAGAGCTGCTCCAGGAGAACAAAATGCAACAAATTAGAAGCCTCTATCTCTAACGGTTCGCGAGTTACAGCTCTTCAAACATGCGTTCAGTTTTTGATAAAATTCAAGATGGCGGCAAAACCACGTGACCTAGAAACTTAATTTTTGCATATTTCCCTTCGCCATATCATGTAGCATATATCTACGTATTTGTCTGGTCAAAATCTGCTAATTTCAAATTTGACATTTGACCTATTTTGGTAGGTCACTTCTGGTCATTTTGTTGTAAGGATCAGCTTCTCTTTATCAAATCTGAGCGGG
The DNA here is from genome assembly GCA_036873755.1 of Hanleya hanleyi. Lineage (NCBI taxonomy): Eukaryota > Metazoa > Mollusca > Polyplacophora > Lepidopleurida > Hanleyidae > Hanleya > Hanleya hanleyi. Next base: position 81,614 of record JAVTVY010023990.1, read on the forward strand.
CCAATTTGACTGGTGACATATGTCAAATATTCGCAGAATCGGTATGGTAGTTACTGAGGAGAAGATTTGTTAGGTTTCAGATGAAATTCAAGATGGCGGCTGAAACAATTGACCAATCAGAAACAATTATAAGTATGCATTAGCTTTCACCCTGTTCTGTCAGTCTGTGAAGTTTCAGACTTATCAGTCAGATAACTTCTGAGAAAAAAATGACACAAAAATGTGCCAGAGGAATAATAAGAAAAATCAGAACAATCTTAATAAGTCTTCCAAGTGAATTGGAAGCCTTAATAAATATACTGAAAATATCGTTTCTCACGCCCTTCTGGCTTGAAATCGTAATAGATGCACTAGAACTGCAAGCAGTTATGAGGCTTCCATCTCTAGACTGCTGTTGCAATTGCGATAACAATATTTCATGCTCAGGTACCTATGGTGTACGCTGTTAAAAACATGACAAAAACTCAGAAATGGGTTTAGAGCTTCTAAAGACACCTTTTCTTGGTCAGCAGCACGTGGGAAACACGTTTCTGGCCTTTGTTTGCGTCCTAGACGGCTCCTTCATCGAAATCAAAATGTTAGTACGTTGAAATAGGTACAGAAAACTGTGCCTGGAGTCCAGAAATAGACTTGAATGGAGAAAGTTGAGCTTGAAAATTAGTCGCTCGGACATAGCGCTTCTCACAGTATGCATTTGTTAAGTATAGTTTCAGCCATATGCTCAGACCTACTCACGGGTCACGTTCTACCATACCTCTGAAACTAATAATGCGATCATACTAAAATTTGACTGTCATCATACCCGTTTTACAGGGAGTATGTATGTCAAAAATCAGAATAATCCGACCCGCCGTTTCTGTAATATTACACAAAAGTACTTCAAAAATCATGTGATTGTCAGCATTATTTGACAATCTGACAGTTTTGATTGATCTATAGCGGCAAAACTATCACAGATACGAAGAAATGGATGGCACACTTGTGAAAGAGCTGCTCCAGGAGAACAAAATGCAACAAATTAGAAGCCTCTATCTCTAACGGTTCGCGAGTTACAGCTCTTCAAACATGCGTTCAGTTTTTGATAAAATTCAAGATGGCGGCAAAACCACGTGACCTAGAAACTTAATTTTTGCATATTTCCCTTCGCCATATCATGTAGCATATATCTACGTATTTGTCTGGTCAAAATCTGCTAATTTCAAATTTGACATTTGACCTATTTTGGTAGGTCACTTCTGGTCATTTTGTTGTAAGGATCAGCTTCTCTTTATCAAATCTGAGCGGGCCAATTTGACTGGTGACATATGTCAAATATTCGCAGAATCGGTATGGTAGTTACTGAGGAGAAGATTTGTTAGGTTTCAGATGAAATTCAAGATGGCGGCTGAAACAATTGACCAATCAGAAACAATTATAAGTATGCATTAGCTTTCACCCTGTTCTGTCAGTCTGTGAAGTTTCAGACTTATCAGTCAGATAACTTCTGAGAAAAAAATGACACAAAAATGTGCCAGAGGAATAATAAGAAAAATCAGAACAATCTTAATAAGTCTTCCAAGTGAATTGGAAGCCTTAATAAATATACTGAAAATATCGTTTCTCACGCCCTCCTGGCTTGAAATCGTAATAGATGCACTAGAACTGCAAGCAGTTATGAGGCTTCCATCTCTAGACTGCTGTTGCAATTGCGATAACAATATTTCATGCTCAGGTACCTATGGTGTACGCTGTTAAAAACATGACAAAAACTCAGAAATGGGTTTAGAGCTTCTAAAGACACCTTTTCTTGGTCAGCAGCACGTGGGAAACACGTTTCTGGCCTTTGTTTGCGTCCTAGACGGCTCCTTCATCGAAATCAAAATGTTAGTACGTTGAAATAGGTACAGAAAACTGTGCCTGGAGTCCAGAAATAGACTTGAATGGAGAAAGTTGAGCTTGAAAATTAGTCGCTCGGACATAGCGCTTCTCACAGTATGCATTTGTTAAGTATAGTTTCAGCCATATGCTCAGACCTACTCACGGGTCACGTTCTACCATACCTCTGAAACTAATAATGCGATCATACTAAAATTTGACTGTCATCATACCCGTTTTACAGGGAGTATGTATGTCAAAAATCAGAATAATCCGACCCGCCGTTTCTGTAATATTACACAAAAGTACTTCAAAAATCATGTGATTGTCAGCATTATTTGACAATCTGACAGTTTTGATTGATCTATAGCGGCAAAACTATCGCAGATACGAAGAAATGGATGGCACACTTGTGAAAGAGCTGCTCCAGGAGAACAAAATGCAACAAATTAGAAGCCTCTATCTCTAACGGTTCGCGAGTTACAGCTCTTCAAACATGCGTTCAGTTTTTGATAAAATTCAAGATGGCGGCAAAACCACGTGACCTAGAAACTTAATTTTTGCATATTTCCCTTCGCCATATCATGTAGCATATATCTACGTATTTGTCTGGTCAAAATCTGCTAATTTCAAATTTGACATTTGACCTATTTTGGTAGGTCACTTCTGGTCATTTTGTTGTAAGGATCAGCTTCTCTTTATCAAATCTGAGCGGGCCAATTTGACTGGTGACATATGTCAAATATTCGCAGAATCGGTATGGTAGTTACTGAGGAGAAGATTTGTTAGGTTTCAGATGAAATTCAAGATGGCGGCTGAAACAATTGACCAATCAGAAACAATTATAAGTATGCATTAGCTTTCACCCTGTTCGGTCAGTCTGTGAAGTTTCAGACTTATCAGTCAGATAACTTCTGAGAAAAAAATGACACAAAAATGTGCCAGAGGAATAATAAGAAAAATCAGAACAATCTTAATAAGTCTTCCAAGTGAATTGGAAGCCTTAATAAATATACTGAAAATATCGTTTCTCACGCCCTTCTGGCTTGAAATCGTAATAGATGCACTAGAACTGCAAGCAGTTATGAGGCTTCCATCTCTAGACTGCTGTTGCAATTGCGATAACAATATTTCATGCTCAGGTACCTATGGTGTACGCTGTTAAAAACATGACAAAAACTCAGAAATGGGTTTAGAGCTTCTAAAGACACCTTTTCTTGGTCAGCAGCACGTGGGAAACACGTTTCTGGCCTTTGTTTGCGTCCTAGACGGCTCCTTCATCGAAATCAAAATGTTAGTACGTTGAAATAGGTACAGAAAACTGTGCCTGGAGTCCAGAAATAGACTTGAATGGAGAAAGTTGAGCTTGAAAATTAGTCGCTCGGACATAGCGCTTCTCACAGTATGCATTTGTTAAGTATAGTTTCAGCCATATGCTCAGACCTACTCACGGGTCACGTTCTACCATACCTCTGAAACTAATAATGCGATCACACTAAAATTTGACTGTCATCATACCCGTTTTACAGGGAGTATGTATGTCAAAAATCAGAATAATCCGACCCGCCGTTTCTGTAATATTACACAAAAGTACTTCAAAAATCATGTGATTGTCAGCATTATTTGACAATCTGACAGTTTTGATTGATCTATAGCGGCAAAACTATCACAGATACGAATAAATGGATGGCACACTTGTGAAAGAGCTGCTCCAGGAGAACAAAATGCAACAAATTAGAAGCCTCTATCTCTAACGGTTCGCGAGTTACAGCTCTTCAAACATGCGTTCAGTTTTTGATAAAATTCAAGATGGCGGCAAAACCACGTGACCTAGAAACTTAATTTTTGCATATTTCCCTTCGCCATATCATGTAGCATATATCTACGTATTTGTCTGGTCAAAATCTGCTAATTTCAAATTTGACATTTGACCTATTTTGGTAGGTCACTTCTGGTCATTTTGTTGTAAGGATCAGCTTCTCTTTATCAAATCTGAGCGGGCCAATTTGACTGGTGACATATGTCAAATATTCGCAGAATCGGTATGGTAGTTACTGAGGAGAAGATTTGTTAGGTTTCAGATGAAATTCAAGATGGCGGCTGAAACAATTGACCAATCAGAAACAATTATAAGTATGCATTAGCTTTCACCCTGTTCTGTCAGTCTGTGAAGTTTCAGACTTATCAGTCAGATAACTTCTGAGAAAAAAATGACACAAAAATGTGCCAGAGGAATAATAATAAGAAAAATCAGAACAATCTTAAGAAGTCTTCCAAAGAATTGGAAGCCTTAA
>JAVTVY010023991.1:0-87254 GCA_036873755.1 Hanleya hanleyi
ATAACATTTTTGAGTACCAATCCATGACCTTCAAGTTAAATCTTATCTTCGGCTATTTATTACGGCATAAGTAGACGGACCAGCTTCGATACTTTTATCACAATACTCGCATGTACGACCAACCCTTCGCCATTACGGAGGATGGCGCGTCTCTGGACACGTCAATAGTCCAACTGGAGATTTTGGCTGCCCAAAATTCCATTTGAAATGGACCCAACAACAACGCCCAAACACCAAAAGGCAAGTGGAGATGACCACGAACGTTACTTTTTACGTCATTAAAATGTTCGATCACCTGATCCTTTGCGCGGACTTTTCTTCCCTATAAATACGAGGGTTGGTCACACCTTGTGTCATTCACGTAGCATATAATACGTGCGTCCCCGCCCCGCGAGGTGTTCCTCTACGTCTATGTGGATACGGTCGATATCATGGAAACCGCGATGAGCTCGCATTCATCTGTCCCGGGAGGGTTGGACCAAATTCAAACGGATGCTGTCTGATTAACTGGACGGCCACCTCATCCATTTGTATCACGATGTGAACGTCCAACGCGGCCTAGTGCATTTTACCCTCCACCCTGTTCTATGGTCTGCGTTGGAATATGCAGTGGTGGCATTGGATCAGGTGCTACAGAGGAAGAACGGTCATCAGACGAGTTGGACTGGCCACTTACCATGGACGATGTCCTGACAAAAGTCAAAGAGGGAACAAGAAAGAATCTCGAACCCGGCCCAATATATACCTGAAGAGCTGCGAGAAGCTGATGAACACGTTGTATTACAGTCCCAACAGTCCAGCTACCGATAGTGCATTATCAGCCCTGCATCGCGCCGCTAAACCCTAGGGCCCGAGTCCGAGATTGGTTAAAAGAAACAAGACACCTATATCTTATATCGATTTGCTCGCCGCCATTTTCCACGGAACCGTGTCATCGTTGGAGGGGGGGGGGGGGTGGCTATAGATACTCAGAGGCAAGCGGGTTTGGTCGATATGAGCGCCTTCACCAAAGACAACGTTGGGAATATATCTTGACGAGCATCGGTATCCTGTCGAATTATGCGTCGGTTGCACGCATTCGAACGAAAACAGACCCTTCCAACAGTTTCTAAAAGCCCAGAAGGTGTTCTTCTTTCACACGTACAACGACACCAAGGCCTTCGCTGTGGAAAGGTTCAAACGGACGTTCAAAAGCCGCTTGTACAAATATATCACATATGAGAACACCATCGATGTCTTCCCAAAACTTGTGATCGGTTTCAATAGCGCCTATCACCAATGCAACCACAACCACGACGGAAGGTGTTCAAGATTGCGGACCCTGTACGGATCAGTAAATTAAAGGGCAAGTTCGAGAAAAGTTACCCCTCCAACTGGAGCAATGAGCACTTCGTGACTAAACGCCGCATACCCCAACAACCGCGAGTGTGTTAAGTGAAAGATCTTTAAGGGGAGCCGTTGCATGGGACGTTTTACGAGCAAGAATTACAGCCCGTGGTGAAAACCTCGCAAGGTTACTAAACTGTAGAACGCATCATGAAAACCGATCGACGCCGAGGCAAGACGGTGCATCTCATGATATGGTAAGGCCGGCCCAGTTTCTTTAATTCATGGCTCCCGGAAAACCATTTGAAACGGCTATAAAGCCAGCCAGGAACGACGTCGACAGTGGTCGGCGTTCATTTTACGCTCGACCATGAACACAGTGCTATGGACAAAGAGCAGCTACCTCTGAACACAGCGTATCCTAGAACGTGCAAAGCACAAGTGGGCCTCTTGCTGCAGTTTATAATGGGGGTGTGTTTTACAACGTGACGTATCTCACCTCTACTCACCCCACCTAGGACACAACCACCAGCCGTAAGTACAGGTCAGACAAATCTACAGACACCCTCCACGCTAGCGCCAGTCAAACCTCATCTGGGCCCAGCGACCACCACACCGAATATACAGTCCAGATCAACATCGAACCCCACACCACTCATCTGGGCCCAGCGACCACTACTCCGGAAAACTCACAGAATATGACCATCCACGGCGAACGCACTAGCGCATCAAAAACGGTATCAAGGTTCACCGCACAGACCAGTGCCCCGACGACACCGACCCCGGTTCACTCGTACCAAATTTACTGGAGCGGGTTACCAGAGCGGATACACCTCCAACTCCCCTTCACCTGCCTCATTGGGGGGGCCGACGGGCTTAGGTAAGATGCATTTATCCGGAAACTCGTTCATCACTCCGACAGCATCATTACCCCACCATTTCCCGAGTCGTGCGGTGTTACGTAGAATGGCAGGCGGCGTATGCAACAATGCGCAACATCAAGCTCGTGGAAGGCCTACCCAGCCTGAACGATTTGGAACCAGACACTGGTGATCGTCGATGATCTTATGACGGAGACGGATGCTCGGGTAAACCAGCTCTTTACTGGCTCAGCATCATCTACGTTGTGAATAATCTGTTCAGTAAAAACAAATAGAATCGGAACATCAGCTCAAATGCCCGCTACCGAGTGGTGTATAAAAACCCAAGGGACACCACCCACCTGGCGAGACAGATGTACACCGGACGCACACAGTTTGAGTCGGAAGCCTTTAATGATGCGACAACCCTCAATATGGGTATATGCTCTTTGACATAGCGCAAGCCCCCCCCCCCAACCACACACATCCACAGTGGCCCCCACATTCATGGGGCAACACACGACTCCTAAATCAAGCCCAGCATCAATCGCAAAGCCAAAACAACGCGTACAGCCAGTACCACTTGCCCCACAGCCGCCATTACCAGGTGTACCATCCTCATCCCTGCAGAAGGTGGCAAACGAAGTCATGAAGTGTCTACCCGCGTCGGTCCAGAGGAGAGGTGGATTGTTTCTGAAGCGGATGAAAGACAACCCCGAGCATGTCCTGGAACGAGAAAGTTGAACTTCTGGTTCAGAATCAAGTGGTGCCTGGCACATATATGGTGGGTTTGGTAAATGAACTTATGCGTCAACGCAGGTCACAGGAGGTCCCCAGAGGATGGGAGGCTATCGCTCAAGGATTAACAGACGTGCACGTGTCAATAGAATTGGTGGGAAATCTCCAGCGTTTGGCAGCAGCAGCAGACGCCCGTGACACCACCCCACACACCACGCCGATCGAGATCCATGACACGGCATAAACCAGTGCGGCCATCACGACGCAAGTAGCAAACTCTCGAGGCTTGCTATTAAAACTCGTAGCGGAAGCACGAAAGCTCAGTCGTCATGTTTTACCTCACACTACCCAGTAATAGCTCGGCTGCGATGTTCCTCTACAACATTTTGTCACGCAGCTGCCACATCCCTTACATCTCCCCTTACAGGCCAGTATCATACACCCAAAATATTGATGCAAGCGTTGCGTAACCTCATCAAGAGCTCGTAACGAGAGGAACCAATATATCCCTGTTTGGGAATCTCATCCACATGGAGTACCAGGAATGGAACTACAAGTTCCTGGTGATCCTGCAGATCACTGTGACCGTACGTTTCAGCAAGAAGTTGAAGAAGCTGTCTGCATGGATAACTATGTCGGGCCCGGTCGGCTCGAGGGTAACAGCATGCTGGATCTTAACGCTGGCTTGTATGAACACTATGTCTATTCGGATGTGATGGGGAAAACAGAGAGGACGCACATCGAAGACCCGAGATATCTTTACGTAAACATGTCCACACAGAGTCCTGCCTCTCCACCAACAGAGAATTTGACTTGTGATCCACTCACACCAGTGCCGAACAGGGACTATGGGTGGAGCATCTCCCGCTCTCCAGCATCAATGAAACAGGTCCCATTGAGTTCAACACCAGCAATGCGGATCGGCATATGGGGATTTAGGCCATCCGTATTTGTATGTGAAGACCAAGATCATCAATCAGGATGTCTCAAAAATCGTTGACCGTGCAACGGTGGGTTCGACGAATCTTTAGCTGCGTTCTATGTTTCAACATGTGGATATTTCGCCCAGCGACAAACTCATCAGTGACTCGACCAGCACATACCCCTATCGGGCCTACATCTCAGTTGACAGCCACCTTATTCTACCGGAACACACCCGAGCACATGGGCACGGGCTTTCACCGCGAACGGCAGCTCGGTCGATCTCATCGGTCGACTGCACGTAGACCTTTTCATGCAAGACCGTTATCTTTTGAACAAGAACCCCATCAAAATTCGACTGATATGGGCGCCCCGACTTTCGCTTTGATGGCAACCTACGTAGACGGGTACGCAGCTGACTATAAGATCATCATCTAAGACGCAGTCCTGTATGTCAGAAAAGTGAAACCGAATCCAGCCGTCCAATCAAGGCACCTCAAAGCCTTGGAGAGGCCCGTACCCTATCCGGCGTGTGCAAACCAAAGTGTTCTCCGTGCCTGCCGGGAATTTGAGCGCCAACAAAGAAAACATGTTCTTGGCGGAAATGCCCATGCGATTGATCTTGGCCTGTGTGGAGGATACCAGGTTCAGCGGAGCTTAGCCGGAGAACCGGTTTGAGCATCAACTTTGTGGCCCTGCATATGGACGGACAGCATGTCCCAGTCACTGTCTAAATACCGAACTTTGGGCGCGATAAATCCAATCGAACCTATCAGAGCCTGTTTACAGCGACAAGTCCTATCAGCCAGGGAATATGATGACTTTGCTGACGGATACACGTTGTTCTGTCTCGATCTGACCCCAGTTTAGAGAACGACCATCAGCTGAACCTCGCCAAGCAAGGCTACTTACGGTTGAAAATCCGCTTTGCACGAGCCCTCCGAAGCACCGTCAATGTGATTTGCTACACCGAGTTTGACAACATCAATTTAGAGGACAATGCGCGCAACGTCCTGTGTAACTTTGCAACCTAACTTGGATACAGGCCAGATCACCTTCGTGCTGAAGAACGACCCAAGGACTTGCAATATCTTTCAGCGGGTGTTCGCCCGAGACGTGACCGAGTGTATCCGGCCGCATACGTCGTCAACACAGACCCGATGGATCGTTCCGGTCAACAGTGGGTGGCCGTGTACTTGGCAGAATAGCAGGAAAAATACTCTGACCCACACGGCCTGCCTTCCATCCATTCCGGCCTGATAGCCTTCATGGACGAAGACACATAGACGTAGCAAGACCTGCGCAGTAGCGTAGGCGGCCTGTATTGCCTGTTTTACTCTACTATGGTTGCCGCAGACGGACCCTACCTACATATCGTACAGATGTTTGATGAGTACCCTCAATCCACCGACCGGGAAGTACTGGTGTACGGCTGGTTCGAAAATCATTTCAATATTTCAATCTGGGCTTAAGTTCTAACCATTTCAATGCACAAGCCCGTTCTGGGCTTCAGTTCTCACGTGGTTGATCTCACGTTGTTGTTTTTATTGTTCTTCTTGAATAAAACCAAATGAGATATCACCCACAACCCTGTCTTGTGTATTTTCTGTACTATAGGCTACGAGCATAAACAAGTCACTATCAATGCCCCAAGCTGGAACATAGATGTGGGATTCTAATTTTAACCTAGCTGATATAAGCTGGCCAATCAGCTGTCTGGGGAAGTAGCCAAACCAGTGGCCTAGGATGGGGTCAAATGTGACCAATCAATGCCCCAGAAAGCAAACCAATGCCAGAGCGCTGCAATGAAATAGAGAGCCAATGAAATCATCCCACAGACGATATACATCTTTTGATCTCGGTAACGAGCTCGCATTCCAGCACACAATTTTGACGAGGAAGGATCATGGCAAGTTATAGCTACAAGAGCAGAAGGTGGAGTGGAAAAAAACATACATTTCGAGGTACGGGTAAAGACCAGGAAGACGACGAGAATGTCCAAGGCGGGTGTCCGTCCACCGATACAATCGTCAGAGATGATGTTGATAGAAAGCCGATGTGGGGCAACATGGATGATGGGCGTGTATAACTCCGAAAGAGTGAGGACCGTCCACCTGGACTGCGGGGGAGAAGCCAAACTACCGCCCTCTTGAGTACCAGTACTACTCGACCGGGCAGCATGTCAGTCCATGCCTCCTATGAATTCTTCCTAATCAATGAGAAAGCACTCTAAAATCATCCAAATTCCCTTTCTAGAACTTCTCATTAAGCACAATTTTCTTTTTATGGTACGTGTTGTTGTGATGCACGACACAATGGGACCCAATATGGTCCAACTAGATCCCCAAATTTATTACTTCAAAGGCACTTGTTTCGGCTGCGCTTGCGCATATTAACGACACTTCCAATAAGAACCAACCCAGTTGACACCCCATACAGCTCATTTGGACAATGGGTGGTTCAAAAGATCCAACCGGAAATGACATAAAAGTGGTTATATGCCGTCCACTGGTATTTATTGCACGTTTTACTATTACTGGAATAATCACGTTATGATGATGGTTTGTGCGAGGGATTAGGCGATAGATTGAAGGATTATATACGTGTAAATAGACTGAAGGATTAGGCGATAGATTGAAGGATTATATACGTGTAAATAGACTGAAGGATTAGGCGATGAATTGAAGGATTATATACGTGTCAATAGACTGAAGGATTAGGCGATAGATTGAAGGATTATATACGTGTAAATAGACTGAAGGATTAGGCGATAGATTGAAGGATTATATACGTGTAAATAGACTGAAGGATTAGGCGATAGATTGAAGGATTATATACGTGTAAATAGACTGAATGGTTGGGCAATAGATTGAATGATTATATACGTGTAAATAGACTGAAGGATTAGGTAAATAAACTGATGGATTAGGTCAATAAATTGAGAGATTAGAAAGACTGGAAATTGGCCTACATTTATCAGATTTGATGTGACGATGGAGGACTTGTAGATTCGGTGTGGACTAAGATGTAAACTAAGATGGTGTGATCACGAGTATACCATCTTATAAAGAGTCTAGCCAAACCTCAAGCTATTCGGCTTCAAAAAAATAATAAAATAACAGAAACAATAGATTAACAGAAACACATGGCTGACGTGCAATATGGGAAACAATTGAATTTCCCAGAAAATAAGTTCAATTTTTTCATAAAAATATGCAAATGCAAATGTTACTTGGAATGCGCAAATTCAGCGAATGGGTTAATAAACGAACCGCAGTTTTTAGTCTGTGCTTCCAGGTACGGACAGTCTGTGCTTCCAGGTACGGACAGTATCTTAGGGTAGTTCTTCTCACAGTTTTCCTATTTAGTAGTTCATTTCTAACCTCGAGAACACACACTCAGTCCGTGTAATGTTAACATTTTGGGATGACATTTAACGATAGGAGAGCGGACATAATGACAATGGTCAGAGAAAAAAAAAGGAAACCGGACAAGATGGCAATCAACGATTAATTGATTATACTGAAAATAACAGCGGAAAATGTGACGAATTGATAGAAAGTTGCTATTTTACTAAAAGAAATATAATTAAACTCCTGTGCAAAACCATGACGAAGTTTGGCTACATGTATCTTTGAATGGCATCGTTGATGCGTCAATAGCTATGAGGAGGAAGGGGGAATTTGCGTAGACACGAGTGGCCGGCTGGGCATTCAGGTCGTGTATAATTCCATATATCAGACACAGGTGAACTACCCAAGGTGACCCAGACTACAAGCGTCAGGATGCTGTAAGCCACAGCATATCGGAGCATATCGCCATTGGTGTTCTATCTAAGAGAAATATCATAGTCCATTTCTTGGCAGCACTGAAAGATAGCAGTGCGAATATACTTCGTAATATTATAGGCTGATGTTTTCGAGTCTGTATGCAAAAGAGATTCTCGGTCATTAGTTGCGAGTGAAGTCCCTTGATTGTATGACCATGTCAGTAGTATAGATAAACCCGATTCTACCTCCGTTAAGGGCAGATAACTCTGTTTGAAAAAAAATTCCGAAGATAGCCGCCAGAGGGCGCCACCAGTCTTGTGACCAAAAAATACCTCCGAATACAGGAGAGTTCCAATTTTTGCAGGTCAAAAATAGTACTTTAACCTTTGTATTCATCCGCGGTGATGCGGTCTGCCTCCGTGGACAGAAAGTAGTCCCATGGGTTGACTTCCAATGTTAATGTATACGGGGAATACCTAAATAGACGTTTTGTGACCTAGGTGGGTCCCTAGTGGACCGATTGGGTCGAGTGAGATATCAAAGTGAAGCATTCGTGAAGGGGCATCTGATGGGCTGGGTGTGGGGTTGAAATATCGGCATTCTGCGCATGCGCGGTGGCCAAAGGGTATGAAAATAGACGTTTTGGAGCTGGGGGAGCACCTAATGGGCCGATGGAGTCGTATGAGGTATCCATGTGAAGCCTATGTGAGGGGGCATCTGACTGGACTAGTGGCTCGAGCGTTGTCACCATTCTGCGCATGCGCAGACAGAGAATTGTGGGAAAAGGGTATGGAAATAGACGTTTTGGGATCTAGGGGAGCCCCTAATGGGCCGATGGAGTTGTATGAGGTATCAATGTGAAGCCCATGTGAGGGAGCATCCGACTGGACTAGTGTCTCGGCCCTTGGGTGCATGTAAAAAATTTCCCGAAAAAAAAAAAGCGGAACACGGACTTTATCCTAAATTACGGGAAAATGCCTATATGGGGTAGGACCATCCTGGGAAACCTACTTCTCGACATTTGCGGTATAGGTTGTGGGGTCTCGTTTTCTTAGTGTCGCGGCACGAATCGTTGAAATTTTTGGAAAAAGTTCAGGGAGACCCATATAGTCCCATACTAGGGATATAGGACCAATGTTTGTCCCACTGGGAAACCTACTTCTAGACATTTGCGGTATGGTTGTTTGGATTTGTTTTCTTAGTCTCGTCAAGACAAACATGATAGGAAGTGTCCCGGCACGAAACGGTGAAATTTTTGAAAAAAGTTCCAGGTCTGTATATAGCCCCATATAGACCCATATACGGGTTATGGGGGTATAGGACCAATGTTTGTCCCACTGGGAAACCTACTTCTATACATTTGCGGTGTGGTTGTTTGGATTTGTTTTCTTAGTCTCGTCAAGACAAACATGATAGGAAGTGTCCCAGCACGAAACGGTGAAATTTTTGAAAAAAGTTCGAGGTCTGTCTATAGCCCCATATAGACCCATATACTGGGGTATAAATCCATACTGGGTGGACGTGTTGGAGTCTAGGTGAGTCCCTGGTGGTCCAATGGTGTCGTATGAGGTCTTATTTTGAAGCTCTCATGCAGGAGCACTTGACTACATTAATGGTTCGTACGTTGTCAATATTCTGCGCATGCGCAGCCTGGCCGTAGTATAGAAAGCAGCCATTTTGGGGGGTGTGTGTGAGCCACCTTATTCTACCGTGACACACCCGAGCACATGGGCACGGGCTTTCACCGCGAACGGCAGCTCGGTCGATCTCATCGGTCGACTGCACGTAGACCTTTTCATGCAAGACCGTTATCTTTTGAACAAGAACCCCATCAAAATTCGACTGATATGGGCGCCCCGACTTTCGCTTTGATGGCAACCTACGTAGACGGGTACGCAGCTGACTATAAGATCATCATCTAAGACGCAGTCCTGTATGTCAGAAAAGTGAAACCGAATCAGCCGTCCAATCAAGGCACCTCAAAGCCTTGGAGAGGCCCGTACCCTATCCGACGTGTGCAAACCAAAGTGTTCTCCGTGCCTGCCGGGAATTTGAGCGCCAACAAAGAAAACATGTTCTTGGCGGAAATGCCCATGCGATTGATCTTGGCCTGTGTGGAGGATACCAGGTTCAGCGGAGCTTAGCCGGAGAACCGGTTTGAGCATCAACTTTGTGGCCCTGCATATGGACGGACAGCATGTCCCAGTCACTGTCTAAATACCGAACTTTGGGCGCGATAAATCCAATCGAACCTATCAGAGCCTGTTTACAGAGACAAGTCCTATCAGCCAGGGAATATGATGACTTTGCTGACGGATACACGTTGTTCTGTCTCGATCTGACCCCAGTTTAGTGAACGACCATCAGCTGAACCTCGCCAAGCAAGGCTACTTACGGTTGAAAATACACTTTGCACGAGCCCTCCGAAGCACCGTCAATGTGATTTGCTACACCGAGTTTGACAACATCAATTTAGAGGACAAGGCGCGCAACGTCCTGTGTAACTTTGCAACCTAACTTGGATACAGGCCAGATCACCTTCGTGCTGAAGAACGACCCAAGGACTTGCAATATCTTTCAGCGGGTGTTCGCCCGAGACGTGACCGAGTGTATCCGGCCGCATACGTCGTCAACACAGACCCGATGGATCGTTCCGGTCAACAGTGGGTGGCCGTGTACTTGGCAGAATAGCAGGGAAAATACTCTGACCCATACGGCCTGCCTTCCATCCATTCCGGCCTGATAACCTTCATGGACGAAGACACATAGACGTGTTGTTGGAACAGTCAAACGTAGCAAGACCTGCGCAGTAGCGTGGGCGGCCTGTATTGCCTGTGTTACTCTACTATGGTTGCCGCAGACGGACCCTACCTACATATCGTACAGATGTTTGATGAGTACCCTCAATCCACCGACCGGGAAGTACTGGTGTACGGCTGGTTCGAAAATCATTTCAATATTTCAATCTGGGCTTAAGTTCTAACCATTTCAATGCACAAGCCCGTTCTGGGCTTCAGTTCTCACGTGGTTGATCTCACGTTGTTGTTTTTATTGTTCTTCTTGAATAAAACCAAATGAGATATCACCCACAACCCTGTCTTGTGTATTTTCTGTACTATAGGCTACGAGCATAAACAAGTGACTAATTTTAATCTAGCTGATATAAGCTGGCCAATCAGCTGTCTGGGGAAGTAGCCAAACCAGTGGCCTAGGATGGGGTCAAATGTGACCAATCAATGCCCCAGAAAGCAAACCAATGCCAGAGCGCTGCAGTGAAATAGAGAGCCAATGAAATCATCCCACAGACGATATACATCTTTTGATCTAGGTAACGAGCTCGCATTCCAGCACACAATTTTGACGAGGAAGGATCATGGCAAGTTATAGCTACAAGAGCAGAAGGTGGAGTGGAAAAAAAACATACATTTCGAGGTACGGGTAAAGACCAGGAAGACGACGAGAATGTCCAAGACGGGTGTCCGTCCACCGATACAATCCCCAGAGATGATGTTGATAGAAAGCCGATGTGGGGCAACATGGATGATGGGCGTGTATAACTCCGAAAGAGTGAGGACCGTCCACCTGGACTGCGGGGGAGAAGCCAAACTACCGACCGGGCAGCATGTCAGTCCATGCCTCCTATGAATTCTTCCTAATCAATGAGAAACCACTCTAAAATCATCCAAATTCCCTTTCTAGAACTTCTCATTAAGCACAATTTTCTTTTTATGGTACGTGTTATTGTGATTTAAAAAACGCTACCATGACACTAATTTGCACGACACATTGGGACCCAATATGGTCCAACTAGATCCCCAAATTTATTACTTCAAAGGCACTTGTTTCGGCTGCGCTTGCGCATATTAACGACACTTCCAATAAGAACCAACCCAGTTGACACCCCATACAGCTCATTTGGACAATGGGTGGTTCAAAAGATCCAACCGGAAATGACATCAAAGTGGTTATATGCCGTCCACTGGTATTTATTACTGGTAATAATCACGTTATGATGATGGTTTGTGCGAGGGATTAGGCGATAGATTGAAGGATTATATACGTGTAAATAGACTGAAGGATTAGGCGATAGATTGAAGAATTATATACGTGTAAATAGACTGAAGGATTAGGCGATAGATTGAAGGATTATATACGTGTAAATAGACTGAAGGATTAGGCGATGAATTGAAGGATTATATACGTGTCAATAGACTGAAGGATTAGGCGATAGATTGAAGGATTATATACGTGTAAATAGACTGAAGGATTAGGCGATAGATTGAAGGATTATATACGTGTAAATAGACTGAAGGATTAGGCGATAGATTGAAGGATTATATACGTGTAAATAGACTGAATGGTTGGGCGATAGATTGAATGATTATATACGTGTAAATAGACTGAAGGATTAGGCGTTAGATTGAAGGATTATATACGTGTAAATAGACTGAAGGATTAGGCGTTAGATTGAATGATTATATACGTGTAAATAGACTGAAGGATTAGGTAAATAAACTGATGGATTAGGTCAATAAATTGAGAGATTAGAAAGACTGGAAATTGGCCTACATTTATCAGATTTGATGTGACGATGGAGGACTTGTAGATTCGGTGTGGACTAAGATGTAAACTAAGATGGTGTGATCACGAGTATACCATCTTATAAAGAGTCTAGCCAAACCTCAAGCTATTCGGCTTCAAAAAAATAATAAAATAACAGAAACAATAGATTAACAGAAGCACATGGCTGACGTGCAATGTAGGAAACAATTGAATTTCCCAGAAAATAAGTTCAATTTTTTCATAAAAATATGCAAATGCAAATGTTACTTGGAATGCGCAAATTCAGCGAATGGGATAATAAACGAACCGCAGTTTTTAGTCTGTGCTTCCAGGTACGGACAGTCTGTGCTTCCAGGTACGGACAGTATCTTAGGGTAGTTCTTCTCACAGTTTTCCTATTTAGTAGTTCATTTCTAACCTCGAGAACACACACTCAGTCCGTGTAATGTTAACATTTTGGGATGACATTTAACGATAGGAGAGCGGACATAATGACAATGGTCAGAGAAAAAAAAAGGAAACCGGACAAGATGGCAATCAACGATTAATTGATTATACTGAAAATAACAGCGGAAAATATGACGAATTGATAGAAAGTTGCTATTTTACTAAAAGAAATATAATTAAACTCCTGTGCAAAACCATGACGAAGTTTGGCTACATGTATCTTTGAATGGCATCGTTGATGCGTAAATAGCTATGAGGAGGAAGGGGGAATTTGCGTAGACACGAGTGGCTACAAGCGTCAGGATGCTGTAAGCCACAGCATATCGGAGCATATCGCCATTGGTGTTCTATTTAAGAGAAATATCATAGTCCATTTCTTGGCAGCACTGAAAGATAGCAGTGCGAATATACTTCGTAATATTATAGGCTGATGTTTTCGAGTCTGTATGCAAAAGAGATTCTCGGTCATTAGTTGCGAGTGAAGTCCCTTGGTTGTATGACCATGTCAGTAGTATAGATAAACCCGATTCTACCTCCGTTAAGGGCAGATAACTCTGTTTGAAAAAAAATTCCCGAAGATAGCCGCCAGAGGGCGCCACCAGTCTTGTGACCAAAAAATACCTCCGAATACAGGAGAGTTCCAATTTTTGCAGGTCAAAAATAGTTCTTTGACAGAACCATGGGTTGACTTTGTCCCATGGGTTGACTTCCAATGTTAATGTATACGGGGAATACCTAAATAGACGTTTTGTGACCTAGGTGGGTCCCTAGTGGACCGATTGGGTCGAGTGAGGTATCAAAGTGAAGCATTCGTGAAGGGGCATCTGATGGGCTGGGTGTGGGGTTGAAATATCGGCATTCTGCGCATGCGCGGTGGCCAAAGGGTATGAAAATAGACGTTTTGGAGCTGGGGGAGCACCTAATGGGCCGATGGAGTCGTATGAGGTATCCATGTGAAGCCTATGTGAGGGGGCATCTGACTGGACTAGTGGCTCGAGCGTTGTCACCATTCTGCGCATGCGCAGACAGGGAATTGTGGGAAAAGGGTATGGAAATAGACGTTTTGGGATCTAGGGGAGCCCCTAATGGGCCGATGGAGTTGTATGAGGTATCAATGTGAAGCCTATGTGAGGGAGCATCCGCCTGGACTAGTGTCTCGGCCGTTTTATCCTAAATTACGGGAAAATGCCTATATGGGGTAGGACCATCCTGGGAAACCTACTTCTCGACATTTGCGGTATAGGTTGTGGGGTATCGTTTTCTTAGTCTCGTCAAGACAAACATGATAGGAAGTGTCGCGGCACGAATCGTTGAAATTTTTGGAAAAAGTTCAGGGAGACCCATATAGTCCCATACTAGGGGTATAGGACCAATGTTTGTCCCACTGGGAAACCTACTTCTAGACATTTGCGGTATGGTTGTTTGGATTTGTTTTCTTAGTCTCGTCAAGACAAACATGATAGGAAGTGTCCCGGCACGAAACGGTGAAATTTTTGAAAAAAGTTCCAGGTCTGTATATAGCCCCATATAGACCCATATACTGGGGTATAAATCCATACTGGGTGGACGTGTTGGAGTCTAGGTGAGTCCCTGGTGGTCCAATGGTGTCGTATGAGGTCTTATTTTGAAGCTCTCATGTAGGAGCACTTGACTACATTAATGGTTCGTACGTTGTCAATATTCTGCGCATGCGCAGCCTGGCCGTAGTATAGAAAGCAGGCATTTTTGGGGGTGTGTGTGGGTGTGTTTGGGTTAGAGATGGGCTATTCACGGTTCGAATGGGTCGTGTGAGGTATCAATGTGAAGCATATGTAATGGAGCATCTGATGGCGTGGATGTGGGGTAGAAATAGGGTCATTCTGCGCATGCGCAGTCTGGCCGTAGTATAGAAAGCAGGCATTTTGGGGGGTATGTCGGTGTGTGTTTGGGGTAGAGATGGGCTATTCACGGTTCGAATGGGTCGTGGAAGGTGTCAAAGTGAAGCTTGTGTGGGTTAGAGTCAGAATGGCGTGGTTTTAAATGCAAGTCGTGTCAATCTGCGCATGCGCAGTTGGTTGTAGTAAGTAAAGTGGACATTTTGGGGCAGTGAAGGAAGGTATTTGGTGTAGAGAGGGACCATCCTTGGTCCGAATGCGTCGTGTGAGGTGTCATTTTGTAGCTCTTGGGGTGTAGACCCCGATTTGAGGGATGTTCACGTCATCAGCATCCGCCTCAACGGACTCCTCGGAGTCTTCAATCCCATGTATATTTTTCTGGTGTCGCATCATATCGTAATGTCTGGTGAACGTGCGTTCGCACTCAGAGCAAGTATAAGCCATGTTGACGGTTGAACGTCGACTGTGCGTGTTTTTGGAAATACGCTCGCTTTTATAGACAGTAACGCCCATCAACGCTTAGCTTAACGCTTCAACGCCCTGGTGAATTAGCTCAGAAGCTCTGATTTCCATGGAATTGACACCAATTCATCGAAATGCAGCGACGCCCGTCAACGCCCGTCGTTACGCCTTAACGCCCGTCTCAACGCCTTAACACACTTTCTTAACGCTTTAACGTCGTTTAATGATGCGTTCGAACAAATGTTTCTTTTGTGCTATTGCTCTGACATACGCCGCTTTCCAGTTCATGCCCGAGGTTTTCAACATCGACGCTGTTCTTTCAATTGCCATATGGACTGGATCCTTATCCAATAATTTCATATGGGTCAGTAAGTCGGCATACCGCTGACGTAAAGCCCGTCGTACTCTGGGTGCCAATCTGTTATGGGCTAAAATTGCGGCTTCCTCTTTCGAATACCCTTTGCGTTTCTGTGACCTCCAACATCTCGCCCATCTCGGCGTCCATGCTTTCTTTGAACAAATCCTTCCATAGCCTCGAGTTCACCTTATGTTTTTCAACCTCGGGTTGGTCCTTCACGGTTGGGTGATATTCCGGGACTGGTGGTATGAAGGAGGCCCGCTGTATGGGGGTGGGTTGCTGCTTCACCAAATGTGGACTCGGTGGATGGTGTAGGGGCTGTGGTGATCCCTCTCCGGGTAGCAGGTGGGTCGTCAGCCGGCGATCTTCGGGGGTATGGGCTTTTAAATCTACGAACAGGTAGCCGTACGGACGACTTGTCGCTTCTTGAAACGCCTGCATGAAATGGTCGATGTTCTGAGGATAAATTCGACTACCAAACACACGAATTCGACTACCAAACAACACAAAGTATTGGCAGTTCAAGGCAATATCTCTGGACGCCTTTCCTTGAGGAAAGAGATTCTGGGTCAAATAGATGACGGACAGATTGCGATGATGGGACCCTTTGGTGAATAGGTCGGCGATTTTCGAATTGTCCTTGGCCGCACTCATCAGATCATCGAGCACTACCACGTTGGTCTGCTCGCGGTCAAAGTAATACGGTTCGTCTATGTCGTGAGGAATCCCTGGGACGAAACTCACATTCTGTAATCGCGTAGTTTTCTTAGGCGGGCTGCCATTGGCTATAACACCAAACAACACGTGTCGGAGCTGGGGTTGCCACACCTTCCTCTAAGAACTTCATTACCCAGGACGTCTTTCCACATGCCGTAGGGCCGCTCACCGTCATCGTATAGGGATGTCTATGAGTTAGACGCATATGTCTGAGCATATTGTCGCGACGAGAGAGTGTCTTTTGACAGAACGGACAAATTCGTCATAGTCCCAGCAGACAAAGCTCCGAATAATATAATATTCATATGTAAATATTACTATTACCAGGTACTGTTTAAAGAATTGAGTGTAGACATATCTTCATCAAATACGTCTACTTACTGCCAAACACCATTTACTCTGGAAGATTTATTTAACAATCACAAAAAGTTTCTCAGGGAAAGAGGTATTTGTCTTCCAACCAATCATAACGACATACCAAAAATATACTGAATTGCATAAATCACCATACAAAGCTAGATTCATAGCTGGTTCTAGAAGCTGCACCACCAAGCTTCTTTCAACCCTATTGACGAGGGCCCTTCAGGAGGTAAAAGCATTTTTGGAAAGGTATTGCGCCACTATTTCTAAAACCTTTGGCGTTGAATGTATGTGGATATTGAAAAACTCAAAATATCTTACGGAAGAACTTGATGCCAAAGGTCACATACCGTACAGACGTATCCACATGAGATTTCTCGACTCTCTATACTACAATCCCTCATCAGGACCTTATTAACCGTCTAAGTTCATTAATAGTATCTGTGTTCAAGAAAACTGATCGTAGATATATTAATGTCGGAAGCCATAAAGCATTCTTTAGCTCTACTACATACAAGAGATATCATTCATGGATGTTTCTTTGTTTATAGAGTTGCTTGAATTTCTCATTAAAAATATCTATGTGAAATTTGGCAACACAATATTTCAGCAGCATATAGGTATTCCAATGGGTACTAATTGTGCACCCCTGTTGGCTGACCTGTATCTGTTCTCTTATGAATATGACTATATGCAGGCGCATTCAAAAACCGATCCATTCAAAGCCCGTTCCTTCTCATTCACCAAACGCTATATAGACGATCTTCTCGCTGTGGATAATCGCTATATAAATGACGCAGTGAAGGATATATATCCACCTTCACTGGATTTGAAGGAAACTACAGATAGCCCTACAGGCACATCTTATTTAGATCTCTATCTCTATAAAAATGAAGCGGGCATTCTCTCTCGTCGACTTTATGACAAAAGAGATGATTACAATTTCGACATCGTAAACTATCCCTTTCTGGATAGTAATATTCCAGTGGGACCTGCATATGGCGTATACATATCTCGCTTAGTAGCATTTGCTAGATCCTGTGTTAAATGTGATAATTTTAATCAACGTCACAAAACATTGTTGCAGAAACTTATAAAACAGGGCTATTCCACCAAGCGCCTCCACTCAAAGTTTCTCAAATTTGGCGATACATATCGCATGCTGATAGCAAAATACGAACGTAGCGTGCAAGATCTATGGCGGTACGTTTCGTAACTTGTGTCTAATTCCGCTTAACCCGGGGCTAGGGGCCGTATGAACCCATGTACTTCAAGATCCTCATGGTACTCATATGAACAGTCACAATCAAAGCGTGACTGAGATACGTCATTCTTTAGATGACGACTTTACAACGAATATTTTGGATTAAGAATACTGATCAGCGATACGGATTTGATATTTTTGGAACATCATGATGTCTTGCCGGCATCATTGAAAACTGTTGACCGCTTCTCTCTTGCAGGAAACAAGCCTACGTTTATGTATACTATGATTGTCTTTTTGAATTTGGTGCTAATACTGTTATATGGAATATGGAATAGGTCTTTGGATTATGGACGCGGATATTCTCTAATGGACGACGTCTGGATTATGAATGACGGACTAGACGCTTGTAATAGGTCCTCGGTCAGCCGTATTGGCCCTCGGCCTGCGGCCTCATGCCAATACGGCAGACCTCGGACCTATAACAAGGCCAATATGAAAACACTTGATTAATAACATAATAATACAACACAGATTTGGTATAATACAGAACACATATGGTATAATTCAGGACAGATATGGTATAATACAGCACAGATATGGTATAATAAAGGGCAAATATTGTATAATACAGAACATATATTGTATAACACAGTACATGCATGGTACAATACAAGACAGATATGGTATGATACAGCATAGATTTGGTATAATACAGGACAGATACTGTATAATACAGCACAGATATGGTTTAATACAGAACATATATGGCATAATACAGGACAAATGTGGTACAATACAGGACAGATTTGGTATAATACAGGACAGATATTGTTTAACACAGGACAGATATGGTATAATACAGCACAGATATGGTATAATACAGCACAGATTTGGTATAATGCAGGACAGATGTGGTATAATACATCAAAGATATGGTATAATGCATGTCAGATATGGTATAACAGAGGACAAACATTGTATAATACAGGACAGATATGGTATAATACAGGACATATATTGTATAATACAGGACAGATATTGTACAATACAGCACTGATATGATATAAAACAGCAAAGATATGGTATAATGCATTACAGATATAGTATAATAGAGGGAAAATATTGTACAATACAGAACATAAATTGTATAGTACAGGACATATATGGTACAATACAGGACATAAGGTATAATACAGTACAGATATGGTATAATACAGCACAAATTTGGTATAATACTGGACAGATATTGTATAATACAAGACATATATTGTATAATACAGTACAGATTTGGTATAATACGGGACAGATATTGTATAATACAGCACAGATATGGTATAATTCCGGACAGATATCGTATAATACAACACAGATTTGGTATAATACAGCAAAGATATGGTATAATGCATGACAGATATGGTATAATAGAGGATAAATATTGCATAATACAGAACATACAATGTATAGTACAGGACATATATGGTACAATACGGGACATATGGTATGATACAGCACAGATATGGTATAATACAGCATAGATTTGGTATAATACTGGACAGATATTGTATAATACAGCACAGATATGGTATAATACAGGCCAGATATTGTATAATACAGCACAGATATTGTACAATACAGCACATATATGGTATAATAGAGGACAAATACTGTATAATACAGAACATATATTGTATAATACAGGACATATATGGTACAATCCCCAGTGTACGAGTTGTCACAGCGAAACAGCTCACCAATTACCAATATACGAGTTGTCAGAGCATTTCCATCATGGCTCTCTAGATTTGTATCTAATACCGCTTATGCCGGTGATAGGGGCCGTGTGGTCATATCATGCAAGTTGCCACATAAACAGGCACAGTAAAAGCGTACCTGAGATACAACACATATCACGAATCGTTGGATTCTTGGTATATGCTTTAGAATAGGTTAACCGGAAGACTATACTTTTAAGTCATGTGACTCTGTCAGTATGTCGGCACCTCTTCCCACTTCCCGTATATGTGTTGTAATTTTTACCTGTATATGGCGAGATTCTGCTTGTGGACGTTTCGTCCCCGAGGCCCGCCCCCTGTACAGACCTTTTGGTCTTTGATATATGTTGGCATTTGTGGGAAGCTGACGCTGGGTCGACATCGGGCCTTACAGACTAGTCTTTTCTGTTAAATGCCGTCAATTTCATCTGACGACGACACAGTTCACCAATCCCCAGTGTACGAGTTGTCACAGCGAAACAGCTCACCAATTTCCAATATACGAGTCGTCAGAGCATTTCCATCATGGCTCTCTAGATTTGTATCTATAATACCGCTTATGCCGGTGCTCGGGGCCGTGTGGTCATAACATGCAAGTTGCCACATGAACAGGTACAATAAAAGCGTACCTGAGATACAACACATATCACGAATCATTAGATTGTTGGTATATGCTTTAGAATAGGTTAACCGGAAGACTATACTGTGAAGTCATGTGACTGCCAGTATGTCGGTACCTCTTCCCACTTCCCTTATATGTGTTGTAATGGTATCATACAGGACAGATTTGGTATAATACAGGACAGATACTGTATAATACAGCACAGATCTGGTATAATACAGCACAGATATGGTATAATACAAAAGATATATTGTATAATACAGCACAGATATGGTATAATACAGCACAGATATGGTATAATACAGCACAGATTTGGTATAATGCAGGACATATGGTATAAAACAGCAAAGATATGGTATAATGCATTACAGATATAGTATAATAGAGGGAAAATATTGTACAATACAGAACATAAATTGTATAGTACAGGACATATATGGTACAATACAGGACATAAGGTATAATACAGTACAGATATGGTATAATACAGCACAAATTTGGTATAATACTGGACAGATATTGTATAATACAAGACATATATTGTATAATACAGTACAGATTTGGTATAATACGGGACAGATATTGTATAATACAGCACAGATATGGTACAATACAGGACAGATATGGTATAATACAGCACAGATTTGGTATAATAAAGGACAGATATTGTATAATACAGGACCGGTATTCTATAATATTTCTATCCAATGTGTGTGTCGATGACCTTGAATACGGCTCCATATAAGTGTCAGACCGATATTGAAGACAACAACAATATCGTTCCTGGTGTTAATGTAATGATTGGTATCAAAATAAGAGAAAGACTAAAATAAGAATATAAATACTGACAAGCTACATGTAACTTCTTACAATTAAGAATCAATCAACAATTCACAACGATAAATGTGTGAAGTACTAGCCAGATAAGCTGACTAACGCTACATCACCGGGATATGTATATATTACCAGGATACTGTGTTGTTCCCGCAAGAGTACATGTACATTGGCAGAGTATATGTACATGGACAGATTACATGTACAGGCACATAGTACATGTACAGGGATATGCAAAGAATACATACACATGCGCAGAGTATATGTACATGGATATGCACAAAGTACATGTACATGTACTTTCGCTACTACTCGTACTGATGACGTCACCGATGATGTCACAGATTCTGTGGACAGCCCTCAAATCGAGGTATACACTCCGCGAGCTACAAAATGACATCTCTCACGACACATTCGGACCAATAGTGGTCCATCTGTACCCCAAATACCCCTCCACGCACCCTCAAAATGACCACTTTACTTACTACACCCAACTGCGCATGCACAGATTGACTCGACTTGCAATAAAAATACGCCATTCTGAATCTACCCCACAGAAGCTTCACTTTAACACCTCCCACGACCCATTTGGACCAATAGTGGTCAAACACACACCGACGCACCCCCAAAATGCCTGCTTTCTATACTACGGCCAGACTGCGCATGCGCAGAATATTGAAAACGGACGATGCATTAGTCTAGTCGGATGATCCTCCACGAGAGCTTCAAAATAAAACCTCATACGACACCATCGGACCACTAGGGACTCACCTAGACCCCAAAACGTATGGACCTATCCACTGAGCCAGTATGGGCATATGGGCCTCCAGACCACCGTGAACTTTTCGAAAAATTTCATCACTTGACTTCGAGACCCCCTCCCATCGTGTTCTACGTGGTGAGACGTGAAAAACAAGACCAAACAACCCATATCGCAATGAACATGTGTGAATTTCTCAGTGTGGACCTATCCCCCTGAGCCAGTATGGGCCTATCAGACCTCCGTGAATTTTTCGAAAAATTTCATCGCTTAACTTCGAGACCCCTCCCATCGTGTTCTACGTGGTGAGACGTGAAAAACAAGACCAAACAACCCATATCGTAATGAACATACATGTGTGAATTGCCCAGTATGGACCTATCTCCCTGAGCCAGTATGGGCCTATCCAGACCTCCGTGAACTTTTCAAAAAATTTCACCGCTTAGCTTCGGGACCCCACCCATCGTGCGCTACGTTATCCACTGAGCCAGTATGGGCTTATGGGCCTATCCAGACCTCCGTGAACTTTTCGAAAAATTCCATCGCTTAACTTCGAGACCCCTCCCATCGTGTTCTACGTGACTCACCTTACCCACGGGTAGACATAACTTACTGGTAGTGATGTCATTTATACCCTTTACCCTTGCTCTTGCTCATGTGGCACAGGAAGCCCATTGTCCCACTATTCATGTCAATTAACATTGAATTGGCTGGGGTCTATTGTTTGACAGCGGAAGTGGACCTCTGAACATATCAACGCGGCGGAAGTGATCACATCACCGCAGATAAATATGGACGGATCCAATATGTCACTTCATCATGTGACCGATAAGTGCCGGACAAATATAACGGCCTTCACCTCCGGCCCATTGGACCCGACTGGTTTTCTCTTTCTCTACTACTGCCATATCTCGACAACGGCTTTGGAAATATTCAAGAGCTAAACACCATTCTTTCAAGAATTCGGGGGTACCGGTACTCTGTTAGACGGTGGCCGTTTGTTAAACCTTTAAACTTTGACTTTCCTCAACTGCTAAACTGTGGCGGATGTAATCCAATTCAATTCAATTTATTGTATAGAACACCTCAACGAGGTCGCATAACTGTAAACATACAAATAAGGGACATAATCCGTAAGTGAACAAAGATATCCACAAGTACATGTCTTTCTGATAATTATTCAGAAATCAGATCTACTTAACTCATAAATCATATACTTATTCAGAAATCAGATCTACTATGTGTATATTGTATTTTTGTATATGTAATAAGAAGTTAGCAATTTACTTCAAACATAACTCAAATGTGAGCTTTTTGTTTCTCAAAACATTGAAAAACATACTTTGCCATCATGGGGGCTGACAAACGAAAGGCATGTCGGTTGAGATCATGAGCTTGAGATAGAAATCAGTCCCGTTAAAATCCTTTATCACTTTAAACTAATGTCGTGGTTTTGACTATAGGATTGTGTTGATAAAGAGATGAAGTGGTTGTCTCGGATGTCAATTTAATCCTGTCCGGAAGAAGGCAAGCTATAACTTCCCGACATATTTACATCATCACAAACTGTGAAGATATTTTAGGAACAAGTTAAAATCTGTTCTCATTGACGAAATAATGCAAATCGGAAGATAGTACATCTGGCGCTTTTACTATATCAAAACGGGGATTGGCCGTGAACAAAAAAATACCCACATAGCATTCCAATCAGTGTGACCTCTGACCTTTGGAATCTGACGAAAATAGCCGACTTGTTCCGGTGAACCCACGTGACCATACAACCCTCTCGGCTCCCGGCAGCGGGTGGAACCTGCTAGTTGAACACAAATTTTTAGCTTAACCTTGAAGAAAAAGAGCGGGTGTAGTGCCCGAACGTTTCAGTCATTACCGGGATAAATACTAGAGGAGGTGGGAGACGTTTCCAAAATGTCTGACGAACAGTATAGCGATGGCTACATGGATGGCGAGGAGGAATGGGACCGGGAGGGACTGCTCGACCCGGCCTGGGAGAAACAGCAGAAAAAGGTGGGACATTTCCCCTAACCCCTGGTTACCCCCCTGATATTGCACCCACCACCAGTCAGTATGTTCAGATACATTCACACGTTATCACAGATCAATCAATATTATCTACTGGAGGTATTGATAAGGTTACATTTGACGAGGGCATCGACATGTTCTGACATACAGAGGCCGCCATGACATACGAACCAAATATGGAGTCGGTATCGGATCAAATGAAGGCTATGTGATGTTACTGGTTGTCTTGTCTTTTATCAGATTTCCAGATCAACAATTAGTATCATTTATCATCTGTCTGTTCCGATTCCATTGTCCGTGTTGCTATTTGATTGTCAGTGAGTTTGTTCCTTGTGATTTATAGGGTTAGATTTGCCTCCTACCTTGATAAAATTCCACACATTTCTCTTTGAATTTCATCTTTTGTGTGTCAAAACCAGGAAGTGTATGAATTCTTCAGTATTTCCAAGATCATCATCAGCTAGTTATGGTCCAATGGGGTGTTTATTTGTGGAAATGAAGGTTTATTGACACAATAAAAAGTTCATTAGATGCAATATAATGCCAAGATTGAAGCCAAAAGTTTGTTTTAAGCTTGGCGCCGGAGCCTTGATCTCACACAGTGTAGAGAAAGGCCCACGAGCTAGTTTTCTTAACCAGTGACATAATTATGTAGAAAGGCAGTTATCCGATTGAACGCAATCAACTGTCACAAGTACTGTCACAATCCATACTATTCATCACTACAGGTGTATATCCCATGGTTTTTACAAAGAACATGTGAAAAAGGGGATATTTTTTAGTCTGCCTTTAATTAATGGGTCTATATTTTTTGACTGACTTGTCACATATCATTAATTAAGTGATACAACACTTTGTCATTGATAATGATTCAAAACTTAACTTGGATATAAATGATCAGACAGAATAACAGTATAGAAGTGGTAGGTGCCTAGTTAATGTAGTAACCTGAACCCACTGAAGTTGCTGGGTGACCTAATTTTAGCTCTCATCATAGCTCGGTAGCCTTTCTAAGGCTGAAAGCAGTCAGACTACTTCAGGGCTTGTAGAGGATGGTTTATGGACGGGATCTCATTGTATCATTTTGGCGGGCAGTGAATTGATTGTGAACCTCATTTTCACACCCTGCTTTAGAATTTGACTGTCCCAACAATAAGTGTGTTTGTGAGTTTGACCTCCAGTGAACAGTCTCTGGCCTCAATGAAAGGTGAACTGCACATGGACGAATGAACACATGTGTAGGATTACGAGCATGCCCAAAAATGGAAACAGCACTCCAGTCATGCTCAGTGTGTAGAGATAGAAGGCAGAGGCTTTTACATACCCACTAACTATCTACCAGCCCATACACATGCATACAATATCTAGTTATAACTAGAGAACTATGTTTCACTGACTCACAAACTAGAATTCATGAATTGTGCTTTTATTATTAGTGTGGTGTTGTGGATATGTCCACTTAAGATAAAGATCACTCTAGTCCTGAGTTTAAAGTGTCGATTTCGTCTGAAATTAGGTATATTGTAATAAGGTGTTGAGACCTACTTTATGTACCGGTACTATACATGTAAAATGTCCTGTCGCACTGTCCGAATACAGCACCATGAAATTCACAAATATTCAGTAGTTGTTGCCACACCCCCTCACATCTGTTGGTGAAATTCATGTCCATGTCACACATAAATGTATCCACTGCCATTCCGCATGTTAATACATGTAGATAGTCATCGATAACTACTGTTCTTCACAGTTGATTAAATATTCTCTTAACCCACTGGATGATGTCATCTGCTAATTAAGGCCTGGACACTTCTGAATATACATTAGCATGGGAATCTGTTGCTAGATTCTTCATGATCAGACGTATGAATCAGTATTTCATCGTAGAATTTGATTACTTGCGCACCTACAATGTAGTCTGTATAAATGTATGTGAATTTGAGTAATAATAATCTATTTTGATACAGGGTCCTGGGTTTGGTATCTGTTTTAGGAGATCTTCTGATGTCAGGAGTCCCCATGAGTTTTGTCCAAGCTTTCACTCTCTACAGGGTGACTGGCTCAAAAACGAGATTTTATTCCCATCAAATAGAGATTTATATTGAGAAAATATATTAATTTTCTCAGATGCCAATGGGTGATTGACCCATCAGTTAAACAGTTGGATATTTCAGAACTTAAATGTTTTTTTTTATTGTTAACAGTTGTAGTATCATTTCTTGATGCCACCAAACAAGATTCTAATAACTGAGCCAAATTTCCTCTTGCTTCATAACAGTATATAGAGTTCACTGAAGACAAAAATACGAAAAGGGGCCATTTCTTGTACATGTACAATAGACTAGAATATGTGGTATTCCCCTAAATTTGCTTATGAGCATGTTCAAATGGTTATTCAACTCTTTCAAATTTGGTCAGTGTGCCATTCTCTGGATGTTTTCAGAAGGGATTAAATTGTTATAATGACATTAGAGGGACATGGGCTGTTCACATTAATATAGAGATTATATAACCAGGCTGGTATTTGGACTAATAAAATCATGCTGCTGGGTATCAGGAATAGTATTTTCACAATCCTCTTCAAATATTTGACTTGTGCTCTGATCACATTATTGCCTACAATAAAATAAGTGATTTATTGCTATTGGCACACTCAGACAGATTTCACCTTTCAAAGCTAGGAAATTGGGTTGTGGATTAGGCCGATTAGTAAACACTGAACAGTGCCTGAGAGTCACTTCATGACAACAAACCATAATTCCAGACCATTGAGTGATTGTGTACACTAGTACACCTACATGTATGTGTATTCGTTTATACTGTACATATTGGAACATTTTTCTTCTGCATTTAGGGAATGAAATTGAAGCATCGTTTTTTGTAGAGGTGACAAACAAGTGCTGTGACTGCCATGACTGCTTGGTTGAGTTTTCTGTGTTTATATTTTCTATGTTTACATTGAAAAGTATTCTGGAAGACGGATCCTAAGTGAAGTGGGTTATGAACAAAAGAATGCAGTGAAGTCCGCCAACATTGACAAAATTTACTGGGGCTTTCTTCAACACACAATTTTATGGGACCGACAAAACAAGTTTTTAATCCATAATTTACATTCCAGCAACAAATTCACCAATTTCGATATATTGAATCTGAAGATATTACAAATCTGCAAAACGTAAGGGATAATCAAGAGTGCAAGATGACCTCGTCCCATATTGATGATGATTTCCCCCCGATTTTTCCTTATGTTAACCATGGCATTCTCCCTTTGTCAGATGTTGCAACCTAAAATTTTGGTCTAACACCCTCTGACTGGATTGTACTGAAAAACACAGGGCGCATACAATGTGCATTGTCATTACCGATATTGA
Organism: Hanleya hanleyi; assembly: GCA_036873755.1. Classification (NCBI taxonomy): domain Eukaryota; kingdom Metazoa; phylum Mollusca; class Polyplacophora; order Lepidopleurida; family Hanleyidae; genus Hanleya; species Hanleya hanleyi. Next base: position 27,003 of record JAVTVY010023991.1, read on the forward strand.
CACTGGAAGTGTGTATAGATATATGACAGAGATAGAAAATGCATCTAATATGTCATATAGAAGAATGAAATTAGATGCACAACCGTTGACAATATCACACGCAGGCCTTGTGATTTGAGGCGCGCGATCGCGCACGCGCACCATAACGCGCCTGAAGAGGCACTGAGGTGCGTTCTGAACGCGCGCCTTATACTTCATGATCCCCTTCAAAATTTTGCTATGTCAAATTTTGACGCGAATTCATTCCCGTGAAGATTCGCCTGACAGGGCATTCGGGCGAATCTAAACGGATTCACGTAGATTTGAACGTAAAATTAAACATTACCGGTTGAAAACTTACGATTGAGCCCCGTCCGCCGATCGTCAACATACGCTGTCGAAAACTGGGCTCTATATCATCTTATCTATTGCCATGTGCCAGTCCGAGTCTATATGTAAGCTGATCTGTCAAGCGTTTTCATTGGCTCGTTCACGGCAGCCTGCCAATCGCTATCATTGAAACAAGTGTCAAGGGCCAACTTGATTGAAAACGAGATGGTGAAATGGCAACTGACACAGGGCCTAAAAACGTGGAAACAAATTAGAAAAACAGCCCTGTGTCAGTGGGAAAGGAGCCTGAGGGATAACTTTGCATTCCTTTTAACAATGCTGGGAATAAGGTGGTACTGGCCTTTTGCAAAGTGTGACAGAAACACAGCGATCAACCAAACAAAGTGTATAGATAGAGGCAACTAGTAGCCGACGTCAGTTACGGCAAAAACGAAACTAGTTACCTGCTGAAGCCAAACTTGGTTAGACACGTAACAGCGATGGACTTCGCGAGTGTTCGGGAATTGAAACTGATTCAGACATTCCAGATTTCTGAAGGCAAGTGAAAGGATTGAATGATTGGAATGATGAATATGACGATGTAAAAATTGCCATGTGCCAGTCCTAGTCAGTTTTTTTTACAATTTGTTGTTTTCCAGAGTTTTATTTCTATTTTGCCAATCTTGTTCTCAGCTTTTGGCTCATTAACTGATTGTGTTAATTTTAAATACAAAAAAAAAGAAGAAATTTAAAACAGTGTTTCTTGATTTTATTATCACCTCAATATCTTTCATAGCTAAACCAGTAAATATTAGTTCCCCCTGGATATCCTGAAACATTGCTGCGAGATGGATTCTCGGCCAGCACACATTTATTTCAATTCACACCTTAACGTTTCAAACACCGTATCACACACCTTAAAAAAAATTAGGTGTGCATTTTAGGTGTGCTAACCACACACCTCGCACGATTTTAGGTGTGCTTTAATCACTCGCCAGGGCCCGTACAAATCACAAGGCCTGACACGATGTAAAACATCTTCTTTACCTTTGACATCCCGACACAATTCCACTCTGTTTAGTAGGCCTTGATGATTGGCCAAGAGCCATGTGCACAAAAGCTACGCATCACATTTTAACCCATCTACAATCAGTGTGTATATCTGAGAGTAGGAGGTGTGAGCTCGCAATCTGATGCCATGATTGCGATATCACAGTTTGTCTCATCAGCGCTTGCGACCTAAATACTTCTTGTCTTGGCAAAAGGGTGCGTCTCGTGCATGTCAGCAGTAGTAAAATACTAAATAAACCCGGGCAGATGAAACCAATTAAGGTCCTCCGACTCATTTAACCAATGGATGAATGAGTCTGAATTCATTCTACTCTGCATTTAGTAGATCTGAACTGAAGCAGCTTTGTTTGACCTGCTCCTGTTCTTGTTACATCATGTATTTTGATCACATACCAGTGTGCAATGTCGGAAACATGCTTGATCTCATCAACATGTACATTTACAGCCTGTGATAGTTGGATATTCTAGCTGGTCACACCCTCTGATCAGTGGCCTGGATATTTCATGTCTCAACTCCAGCAATTTTACAGAACAAGTTTTTTTATCACTGTTAATATCTCATTCAGCCACAATCCTATAGATAGGTGTGTATACATGACTACACGGAGAGTTAAATACAGGTGTACAAGTCCATATCAGTACCTGTTAATATGAAATTATTCTCTGATATCAGATCTCAGGAAACTGAAACTTGTCATACATGTACACATGGCAGTTTTTGTGCATGCCTGGTTTTCTATAAATAAATTGCGGGGAAATTGATTAAAAATGATATATACATGTACCTGTGAAGAATTTGTGTTTTACGAGTTCATTTTCATAGAACAGCGGTTTTTACCCTCAGGCATAATTGGCTCCACATTCTAATTGTCATATCATGAAATGTTCAATGATGTACATGTAGCACTCAAAATCTGATATTTTGGTCATTGCAGCCCTGGTGAATAAGAAACCTGTCTCGTCAAATCTCTTGTGGCATTTGAAATAACCCACATAATATACACTATGCTAAACATATCTGAGGTGAACTGATTTTGCTTCAACATTCACCTTGGCTATTGCTGAATGCCATGGTTACTTTTGAGAGCTGTATTATGTACACATGGGGGAGGTGGGTTGGAAAACGAACTGGAATGCAAGTGCGCAATTGTGGGATGTTTTTTGTTGTCATTTTTAATTCTTCTTCAGTTCAAGTTTGTCTTTTATGAAGGCCGACTTTGTAGTCCCTGTCACACATCTCAAACACTGGTACCTCTCAATTTTCTAACCCCATCTCCCCTCTTGTGTATAAGGTATATGGATTACCCGTGTGCAACAACAATCACCCCATGTGATGATTTATACAGACCATGTGTTTGGACCATCACAACCAAATGAAGAAACAAAAAAGTTTTCGGAGTAGTTTCAGAGTTTATCCCTGTGACAACACTGCAAGTACAGACAATGATTGTGAATATCACAACTGGAAGAAAAATGTCTTCATATTAGAGGCGTGAAGCAAATTACGCCTCATAATGACAAAATTTATGTCTCTGTGCTCTGAACTGTAGAGCCATTCAAATTTTTTCAAGACATTTCCACACAAAAATGCCATTTGTTTTGCTGCAACTCACAAATTTGATAGCATTGAATGTACTAGTCTGTTCAATGCTATTTTTTTCTGGTTTAATCGGAAATTTCAGATCTATGCACATGTCTAGGTCATAAGATCAGAGCTAATCCCGATGGTTAACAGCAAGGCACCATATCACGTCCCAAATCTGATACTTGAGGGATGTCCCATATAGTCCTCTCCACTCATTTTCTGTATACATGCTTCGATATCAGACCACCTACAGCCTTCAAAATCCAAGGTTTAAGCTTAGATGTCATCTATGAAACAGTCAACGAATCAAAACTTTGAGATGTTTTTTACCAGTAGCTGCATCAGTCCTACAATATACCCGATATGTAGATCATCCAATCAATACCTGACTTCTCAGCATGACACATTTCAAAATTCAAATGCATTCAAGGTCAGTGAAGTATCATGTCTTTTAGTAGGCCCCATAAAAAACGATTAGTTTATCAATATTCATTTATAATAGTGACTTCCGAACAATCCTGGGCAGGCGTGTCCTTGTGCATGCGCTATGCTGAATCTGGTGGTCTTTCGGACCTTCTTGGTTACGTCCCTTGTTTTCTACAGGCTGGAGGACAAAAGCTTGGAATCAAACCCTGCTCTAATGGGCCGATACGAGTCAGCGGATGAGTGAAACTTCCAGTTCGTCGATGGCTGTTATTTTGCATTAAATGATTGATCCCCCCCCCCCCCCTGTACATGTAAGCATTGAAATACAAATCAAATCCAGACAATATCTATAGGCTATTTTGAATTGTGAATGTAGAAATTGACTTAAGCCATAAGACACAAAGACACACATAGTACACTCACTCACCTTTAAAGGTGAAATGCAAAGGTTTTCATATTTTCCTTTTCCTACGAAGTAGGTTCTCATTTGCAAATTGTCCGGTAGCCAGTGAGTGAGTCCATCCGAATCCTTTCGTCGGCAAAATAAGGAGAACCGTTGACATTAGAACCTTGATTTTTGGCATGAACGTGCATTAGGGGACTGTTACCAGCAAGTTCTAAGATGAGCTACTTTTTATGAAAATTTGACCTACTTAAGGGACCTATAACATTACGCTCGAACCCCCAAGTCCTCTAGGTGACCTTTTACATTACGCTTGGACCCCCAAGTCATCTTCCCCACTCTACTTCGTAGGTCTTGTGACTAATGTTTATATTCTTCATGGGCCATTAAATGATGGAAATATTGGTCTTAACTACTTCATTTGGTTTTATTTCAAGTATTTTGCCCCCTGGTAGTGGTAGCTTTTGAAAAGTGCTCCGGAGTTGGTATCTCAAGCTCGGCCGTTTTCAGAAATGAAATTCGCATCGCTTATCTGCTCCTATTTGACACTGACCACCAGACCAGCTGGCCGGTTGTCAATACTTGTAACGTTCAGTCTCCGGTCGGCTGGTCTGACGTGACGTCACAATCAAGGAAAGATAAGCGATGATGTTTAGCAAATCTGGATTCAGCTGGTCCAGGGGTACCAACTTTTAAAAGCTTCTAGCAGACAAGATAATTCAAATTAATCCAAGTGAAGTAGTTTTACTGGTATTTCTATCATTATTCAACCTATAATGAATGTAAAATGGAGAATTTAAAAACCTTTGCTATTCACCATTAAATTTAGGTTTAAAATCTACTTGATACTCATCTTGCAATAGACCACATGTTGTGAAGTGAAAAGCATCTGCGTGAAGCTTTAAAAATTCAGTCAACTTGTTTAATAAAAACTATTTCATAAGCAGTGCTGAACCTGTCTATGAAAGGAACTAATGTCGTGTGGTGCATACATGTACTGAGGGTCATCGAGTACATATCCTGTCAAACTGAAATCCTGTGAAGCTACACCCGCAAGCATACAAGTGTATTTTCATATTTTTAATTGTTAACATGCACATGTGATATGTTGTCATATCACAGGCTTGTAAAATTGTCCCGTGTTGTGTATAGTCAATTAATCTATTTGATATCTACCTCATTGAAGTTAGCGTTTCTCTCCCCATTTGGAGTACTTCAGTTACAGGGCTGGGAAGTATCCATGGAGTATTTGTATGGACACTCTGAGGGTGGAGTTAATAATCTAGGATCAATGTAGAGTGATACCATATCCTAAAAATGTTGGCCACAAATATGGATCTAATTTGATACTTAGTCCTGGACTTCCACTAATCAATAGACTGCTTCAGGTTTCAGTGAAATGACCGAAAACTGAAATGAAATGAGATTTTCATAATCAACTTCAAATATGCTATTCAGGATATTATTCACAATCCTCAGTAATATTATTACGTTTGACCTCAAATTTATATAATCCAACCAACATGTATTACCCAGAAGTACTGTTTCAAATGTACAAACCACTGGAGAGAACACCATTTTCATAACGACTTTTACCAAAATCACATGTAATCTCCGCTTTCTCTCAAGCAAGGTTAGACTTTACAAGAGCGGAAATTGGCTTCAATATATACCCCCACGCATTCAACCAGATTTTATTTTGTAGTACAACAGATTAGCTTTTCCCTCAAATAAACATTGCCGTGTTTGGGAATTCAGTGACCCTTGACCTTTTGACCTCAGAATCAGTAGCGTATTTCTTCTTCTTGAGAGAGAGAATTAAGGTTTAATGTCGCGTTCAGCAATATTTCAGCTATAGCGACGATCAAACAAAATTCAAAGTATTCAAGTTAACAACTTAGTAATTCAACACATTAAAACATATACACATTAAAATGTATGCAACAAACTGATCTCTCTCAAATAACCCAAGACACAGTTCTCCCTCACTCGACCAAAAAGACCTTCTAAAGTACATGTAGTTGCTCGATATTAGCATGTTGATTGCCAACTACAAGTATACTCGTAACGGCTATACAGTACTGCTTCCATTATAATTTTCTGATTGTGATGTTGGGAAAAACTCTGAGCATTCAAAAACTGTCAGTGCTGTGCTTTTGGCATTATTATACACAGCAGCATTGTTTACAGTATTGGTAACAAATGATTATCTGATACCCCCACCACAGGGTTATATCCAGGAATTTGAAGTAGTGTCCTTATTTGAAAAAAATAATGCCGAGCGCAGCGAGGCGTAGTGTACAGGCCGGGGTCCAGGGGCCGCCTAGGCCCCTGGAAGCTCTGGGGTCTTAGATGCTCTCAGGAGCATTCGAGCCCATTTCTGGCTATTTAAATGTCTTGTCAGATACCTGTAGATAATGAACAATTTACTTCTTTTTTTCCAAATTTTCACCATATTCAGGCTGATCTTGCTTGTGTTTCAAAATGACAAAGTTGAGCAGGGACTTGCTGCATGAATTTCCAGATCATTTACTCCACGTGCTGTCAGATTGATACTATACCATGATGTCAACTTTGACTAAACTAATAACAACTAACCTTTTTGCTGATTAGACTAGGGCTCAGGGACCGCCTAGGCACCAAGAAACTCTGGGACCCTTGATGCTCTTAGAAGCATTCTAACCGATTCCTGGCTGCACATGTCTTGTCGATCAGACAAGCATATCATGCACATTTTACTTCTTGTTTAATTATTTACAGCTGCTGCTTTCAAAATTTCTATTGAATAGATTCCTCTGTACAGTATTTTTATACCATGCTGTATATCATTCGAAGCTAATTCTCTTCCCACCTCGACTGCCTAAACGGGTTGAACATAATTTGTCCCAGCTTCGATGCCTGCATCATTTTCCATGTCGTGTTCAACATCTGCTTGACCTGTGTTTTCAATACCGGCAGCACAGCATCGAGCAAAGAGAACGTCGACTTTGTGGCAGTCAGACCCTTCATCTTCCTTTATTTTTTTTTTCAAATGTCCAGCCAATACACCGCATCCTCTTGTGCGGCCGCTACCCTTCGTATTTCCCCCAGACTGACCTTTCTGTCCCGCCATGACGGCTTGTCATTGCAGATACAACGCGAGAACGCACGTGCGCTGCCTAGCTCTCCAGACACTCACAGACGTACATATTTCCGACTTCATTCATAGTATAGACCTCTGCCTGGAGAACGAAAACTATCGCGCCCCTAGTGGCCAAGCTTATCAACGGATAGATGCATAGTTGTCTCCCTTGCCATAAGTTGTCTAACGCGAGTTGACACACACTCGTCCAGGTTTACGACTTTCAAACATCGTAAAAAAACATCATTTGATTTTTGAAAAAAATCATTTGATATTTTGCAAAAACATATTCATTTTTAATTCATTTGATTTTGTACCTGTGTCCGTTTCACGGACGCTGTGAGACCCTAGATCTAACCCTGCACCACTACGATTATACTCATACTCAAAGTGGCACAACCTAGAACTACAGAAATCACATCTCAAAATTAATAGGTTTCTTGTTTACTATGGGTTGGTGGTATGAATTTTGGTCACATCCCAGAGTATTAATCAGTTCGAGAGTTCAAACGATTTCCTGATTTGATTTGACTTTTGAGCTTTGCATGTATTTTGGTACTCAACTCCTCTCCCCCTGATGTGTCCGCTCGTGAAAAAATAGCAATTTTCAATGATTTCCTGGTTTTGGGACATTGTGACCGTGGCCTTTAACCGTGACCTCAATTTTGGTATGCGACACATCTTTTCGCCCAGTGTATCTAGTCACATTAAATTGCACTTTTCAATGATTTCCTGATTTTGGGGCTCTCAGTGACCTCGACATTTGCTATGTGACACATCTTTGACTTCCCCCACATCTCCGACGACAGTATGCAGGGCTTGACGTTAGATCTTTAGATCACCTGCCCTGCTGAGCAGGTGGGTGTGCAAATTTACTTGCCCAAGGTTTATTCCTACTTGTCCTACTTTGACAGCGAAAATTGTTTGGCCGCCATTTTGTGACTGGCTGGAGAGCGAATAAGTTCATTCGCGATTGGCCGATAGGCCCCAGCGAGACCAACATTGGCCGATGGGCGAATGTTTAACGGCCGAGTCGGGAGAAAAACCATGTGCGGGAGCATTACGGCAAATACACTATACAGGAAAAAAACGAACAAAATATACGTAAAAGTTTCGCTTCACCATAGTTCTGCCATGTATACTGTAAAAAACGATTGTCTTCAATAGTTGCGACAGATGCACTGCTGGCGAATTTATTCAGCCAAAACGACCTGTCCAGTCAGGCAAGCTTAGAAACTACCTGCCCCAGTGCTGCATTCACCTGTCTCGAGCAGTCGGGCAGCCTTTAATGTCGAGCCCTGGTATGACCACCAAATTTGGGTGTTACATGTATGCGGATTGTAAGAGCTACATGTAAGTGAGAACCCTCAAGTGAGGGAAAGCGTCCCACCATTGCCTAATGGTCCAGTTATTTATGTCCTCTTCAAGATGGGGCAACTGGATTAAATATTAAAACTAAGCTCTTTGGACATTCCCTAGGTTTGACTTGTACTAATGAAGAATGAGTTTGGTCGCAATAATGCCTTTATCTATAATACTCTTGTTGCAGTTCTGTAAGGCCTGGGGTTTGATATTTTTGATGATAGCATCGAATGGACTTCACCACTTGTGCTTGCTTTCAGACTTAAGTAAAATGGTAGCTGATCCACAAAGATCATACATGGTGACTGTTTGCAAAGATCAGCAGACCAGATCTAAAAGCCGATAGGCCACTTGAATAGATGATTTTATCTGGGGTTGGGAAAGAATGGAGCTGTTTTTTCGGCATTGTAGAAAATCTAGGCCAGGGTAGGTCAGGAGATTGCCTCTAGCTATATACAGTGTAAATACTTGTTTACACGTCTGTACATACAGCTCATTGAAGCTGCAGTGTAAAAGCTGTTGATAGGAAGTCTGTCTACCTTTATAAAGACCTCTGTGTGTTTGTGAATATAAACATTTAGGGTGCAGGATTTATTGAGAGATTACAAAAATCTATCAGCCTATTTGTTATATATGTTTTCTTCAAGTTCTCAAGTTTGTGTAAAGATGGCAGATTATATGTTTTTTTCTGGTACATGTTTGGATGTACAAACTCAGTCATAGCAGAATATGGTGAAAATTGATAGCAGTCTAGGGTTAACATTCATCACACATTGGTTAACATTAATTAATTACATGTATGACATGAAATTGAAATCTGCAGCATGTGCTATTTTGTGAAAGAAATGGTCTACATGTAAATCGAGTCATTTAACTGACTTTAAATATGGAAAATACGAGAAACTGAATTTGTCGAGGGATAACTCAATTTGAATAAAATCCTCTAGGACTCAATTTTTGAAATCTCTTATTGTGATTACGACGATGAGAAATAAGCTAGAAAAACCCCTGTGTGTGTCATTAAGCTTCACAGTAGACAGGTCTTGGTTAATTTTCACAGCAAACTGGTTAACAGTTACAGAAGCTTGGTCTACGGTTTAACATTCACAGCAGACTAGTGTATGGTTAACATTTACAGCAGACTGATCAATGGTTAACATTCACAGCAGACTGATCTATGGTTGACATTCACAGCACAGACAGCAGACTGATCTATGGTTAACATTTACAGCAGACTGATCTATGGTTAACATTCACAGCAGTCAGCAGACTGATCTATGGTTAACATTCACAGCAGACTGATCAATGGTTAACATTCACAGCAGACTGATCTATGGTTGACATTCACAGCAGACTGATCTATGGTTGACATTCACAGCAGACTGATCTATGGTTAACATTCACAGCAGACTGATCTATGCTATGGTTAACATTCACAGCAGACTGATCAGTGGTTAACATTCACAGCAGACTGATCTATGGTTAACATTTACAGCAGACTGATCTATGGTTAACATTCACAGCAGACTGATCTATGGTTGACATTCACAGCAGACATCTATGGTTGACATTCACAGCAGACTGATCTATGGTTAACATTTACAGCAGACTGATCTATGGTTAACATTTACAGCAGACTGATCTATGGTTGACATTCACAGCAGACTGATCTATGGTTAACATTTACAGCAGACTGATCTATGGTTAACATTCACAGCACAGTCAGCAGACTGATCTATGGTTAACATTTACAGCAGACTGATCTATGGTTAACATTCACAGCAGACTGATCTATGGTTAACATTCACAGCAGACTGGTTTACGATTACAGGGATTCATAGACGTCCGTTTTTACTACCGTTAAACGGTAGAAAAAAAATGTCAAAAACTGAATATAGACAGCAAAAAACTCAAAAGTGTACGTTTTGGACAAGAAATACTCAATGTTTTTGACGAAAACTCAATACTCGAAATGGTGCAAATTATTTCAGTGATGTGAAAATCATCGCCGATCCTTCGACAATTTGCGAGTTCTGCGAAACGTACACAAACGGATTCAGATTTTGCTGACGTAATGCGCTAACTAAACCTCGGAGACCTTTGCTCGATTATTTTTTGGGAGCCTCGAATGCTCTCTGTAATGGTTCCCGACTGGCGCCGAAGGTATGAGTGTATTCTCCTTCGCTCGGCTGCTGGAGCACAGCTACCTACGTTAAACCCAACAGACGAAAACAGTCTATATGAAGGAATTGAATGCTAGCTGGCGGTCTGTAGACGAAAAGTACACGAGGGTGAAAATGAAACCTGGTCCTGGGACATTTTGGATATCATTTAGCAGATGAATTTGATTCGGATTCGTTCATAATTAGAATGACAAACAATTTTCCCTAAGACAGAACATCGGGCAAACTAGAATCAAGCGGTAGGAAATTTATGAAAATAAAAATGGATCGTTGCTACGGCCGAGACATTGCGTGTATGATACCCGTCATGAACAACAACAACAACGCGGTCTAGCACTTTACGTTGAGAACATGCATTTCTTCAGAAGTCGGTTTATTTGAGGTCTAGATTTTAACTTTAACGGCATTGCATTTCTTGTTTATGTCCATGAGTCTTGAATTTTTGTTGGTAATTTTTATCTTTCACTGTAAAAACCATCATGGTATAAAATGAGAAAATGTGGTACAAAAATATCTGGAATTTCCTTATTTTTTTTAAATGTTTTTGCGAATCTCATATAAATCCATAGCCTAGCCTTTATATAAAGGTTCATTAATAACAATTGTTGATTTACTGCTTTTCAGGGAATGCAGCAGGTGGCCAGATTTTTATTTATTTATTTTTTTTTTTTTTTTATGATTATTATTTTTTTTTGCAATGCAGACAATTCCAATATTTGTTTCATATGCAATACAAAGATACAAATGAAATAAAATTAAGAGTATATACTTACCAGTTACCAAACATGTTTAGGTTGAATACTGCTCATCAATGGAGATAATCACTCGCCTGAACTAATTTGTGCTATTATAGGTGTGCTAACCACCCTCCTCAGAATAAATGAGGCGATTTCAATTTTTCCCATTGAGAAGTTTACATCTAGTTGTGCAGTAACTAGCACTAGTGAAAATGGCAACTGGTCACGAAATGCTTGGTTCCGCAAATTGGATTCTTTGGATTCTCGCAAACTAAGCCACTAAGAATCCAACTGGATTCTCGCAAAATTTTGCGAAATTCTACCCCTGCAGTTCCTTTGTTCTGAAGTTTGACGGCAACCATGCGATGGACGTAAAGTAGAAGTCTGAGTTCAAGACATCATTCTGCTTGACAGCTGCTACATCTTACGTGAAAATCCGCTGATGATGTAAGGATTTTATAGCGTCTCTTGCAAGCGTTATATGATAATTATCTTTGAATGTTTATGATAGTTTGTGATCTCTTACCGCTGTTGGTGTTGCTACAAACACGAGGTCCAAACAAATGAAATCTATTAAAATAAGTGAGCAAGTTACAATACAGAACATGTGTTTTTTTGTCATTCAGATGACCATTGTCCAAATCACATTAGATAGCTCACCTTAGTACTACAGAAACTATTTGTTCATATCTTAATTGGTAGGGTTGTAAAAACATTCAAAAACTCAATATCAACTTGTGGGTGGGCCGTAAAAACTTGGAAAAACTCAATTTGAGCATAAAAAGAACTCAATATTTTATAGTGGGTAGTAAAAATTTGGACTTCTATGAATCCCTGGATTAACATTACAGCACACTGGTTAACATTAACAGCATCAGATCTGCTCTGTTACAAGTAGGTACCCCCGCCCTTCCCTTCCCTTCCCCGTCGTGATTTAGCTGGAAAAATGTTGAAAGCAACGTTACACCCTATTCTCTCACGCACTCACTCACAACTTCATCGCAAGCCACAGAGTTGGATGTATCAAACTGTTTTGATTTCTCGCCACTTGGGTTGGAGCAATCGGGGACCATCACACAGGTGTGTGGCAACTCCAGACTAAATTGGTTGTGATATATTGTCATCAACCAAAACACTCAAGCTTCAGATCACATTATTAGTCTCATAATAATGTAATATACTAATAAAGCTCATAGGCTCATCATGTATGTCGAAGTGGCAGCCTCTACAGATATTGTCACATGACCATTAACATTTGGATTTTCTCAATTCTCGTGACACCAATTTGGTGTAGGGCAAATTCTCTCTGCCCATGAAGTATGGTTGATACTCACAACAAACTATGGTTAACATTTACGATACCATGTGGTTAACATTTACAGCAGAGTATGGTTAACATTTACAACAGACTATGGTTAACATTTACAACAGACTATGGCTACAACAAAGTGTGGTTAACAGTGCAACAATGTATGATTAACATTTACAACAGAGTATGGTTAATATTTACAACAGAGTATAGTTAACATTTACAACACAGTATGATTATTTTTTACATTGCAGTATGGTTAACATTTACAATAGAGTATGGTTAACATTTACAATAGAGTATGGTTAACATTTACAGCAGAGTATGGTTAACATTTACAATAGAGTATGGTTAACATTTACAGCAGAGTATGGTTAACATTTACAATAGAGTATGGTTAACATTTACAATAGAGTATGGTTGACATTTACAATAGAGTATGGTTAACATTTACAGCAGAGAATGATTAACATTTACAACAGAGTGTGCAATGGAGTAAAGAGAGGAGATGACGTTGTGTGTCTATTCCTTTTCATTAAGGCCGACTGGAGCTTTGGTGTGCAGCTGGTAAATCCAGTGGACTTCGCGGTGCCGACGCGAAGTGGTGCTGGAGTCTAATGACGGATCTGTCTTCAGTACTTCAATAATCTGGTAACTGATGTTGTTGACAGTGTCCCGGGGACCAGAAGTGTCTTGGTGCCGGATTGTCACTACGGTTCCGTGTGTCGTTGAAGTGTTCACGAATCCGTTCGTGGAATGTGCGTTTAGTTTCTCCAACATATTGTTTGGAGCACTTGGTGCACGTAATAAGGTAGATCACATTCTGGGTGCAGCAGTTGGCCATGAGGTTGGCTCGATAGCGTAAGCCAGTGTGGCTGCATGCTAACGAAAAAACGATCTTTGATCAGTTTGGGGCAAAAAGCGCAGTTTCGATATGTGCAGGGAGTTATTAAGTTGGCGTAACTCATCCCGCTAACACCCCTCCTGAGTGGGGGGTAGGAGATCTTGGCTCTGACGAGTGTGTCTTTCAGGTTGTTGTTGCGACGAAAAGCTAGGAGAGGGGGCTCTCCCAAGACATTCCTGCAGGCTTCAGAGGCCTGCAGGATGGGCCATTCCTTCCGAATGGATTGGTGGATCCGCTGGGCGTACTGACTGTACGGAAGAATCAGGGGTATGCGGTTGGCATTGGTAGTGGTGGTGCGTGTCGGCGGGCGTAGCAGTGTGTGTCTGTCTTTTGTGAGGGCCCGATCGCGATTGTCGCGGAGGACATTCGCTGGATAACCCCGAAGGGAGTAGAAACGGATCATGGCTTCTGCATGTTTGAGGAAGTCGGGAGTGTCCGAGCAGATTCTTCGTATGCGAAGGAATTGTCCATAGGGTCCAGCCTTCTTGCAGTTGGAAGGGTGGTCACTTGTGTAGTGAAGGTAGCTATGTGTGTCAGTTGGCTTTGTGTAGAGGTCAAATTTAATCCGATGGTGTATGGGATCAAATATGACACGTGTGTCTTAAGTAACAGACAGATTCACGAGAGTAATCTGCTGTGAACTTGATGGTTGGATGTGCATGGTTCATGTAGTTAATGAACTGTAGTAATGATTGTTCGCTGTGTGGCCAAATCATGAAGATGTCGTCGATGAATCTGAGGTAGGCCAGAGGTTGTTGTGGTGCGAGTGGAAGAAGTCTGTTTTCCAGTTCTCCCATGAAGAGATTGGCATAGGACGGGGCCACTCGCGTGCCCATGGCGGTACCACCAACTTGTAGGTAGTTCTGCCCATTGAAACTGAAATTGTTGCAATGTAGGACCAGTTTGAGAAGTGAGAGCAAACCAGGGTATGATATTTTAGAAGGCGGATGATGTCTGGTGAGACATCTGGCGACTGCAACTAAACCTTCGTGGTTGGGGATATTGGTGTAAAGTGAAGTGGCATCCATCGTGACCAGAAAGAAGGATTCTGGAAGTGGATGTAGGGCTTCAACTTTCAGTATGAAGTCCGTGGTGTCCTTGATGTAGGATGGCACCAGTTGGACAAATGGTTTGATGTGTTCGTCCACGAAACTGCTTATTTTCTCAGTGGGGCACCCATTCCCGCTGATGATGGGTCTGCCGGGGACCTTGCCGGGGTCACGGTTTTTGTGTATCTTGGGCAAAAGATAGAATTTAGAGGTTCTAGCTTTATTGACAAGAAGTCCGTTGTAGACTTTAACTTCAATCTCATCCTTGAGGAGAAGTTTTTGAAGTTCACAATTGATTAGATCAGAGTGGTAATCAGTTCTGTTGTCGTCTGTTTTGACGTAGAAGGCTGTGTCGGATAGCTGTCGGTTAGCTTCGGTGATGTAGTCCCTGGTGTTTAAGATGACAACAGCGGACCCTTTGTCCGCTTTTTTAATGACGATGTGAGGGTTCGCTTGCAGGTTAGCTAGAGCCGCTGCTTCGTCATTACTAATGTTACTCGAGAAAAGGCGCTTCTGTTTGGAACGCATAAGGTCGAGGCGGGTTTTCTTGATGAATGCAAGAAGACACACATCTGAGCATGGTGGCTCCCAGGTGCTTTTGGGTTTAAATTTACGGGAAAGAGGATCCATGGGTGCCGGTGTGAACCCAGGATCAGGTTGTGAGAAATAGAGTTGAAGTTTCAAGCGACGGAAGAAACCTTCTAAACCATCTCTGATGGCCTTAACTTCAGGCTCCTTAGTGGTGGGGCAGAAATTAAGGCCAAACGAGAGAACTGACCTGGCATTCACACCCAAGTTTACCCCGTGTTGCCATCTTGTTCTGGTTGATATACTCTCTCCGAACTTTACAACAGAGTGTGGTTAACGTTTGCAACACAGTATGGTTAATATTTACAACAGAGTACATATGGGTAACATTTAGTACAGCACAGTGCAGAGTATGGTTATCATTTACAACAGACCATGAATAATGGATGGATGGATGGATTTGATTGGGCACTCCATCGTGGTACAAATTGGGCACTGGTCATGCAGAACATGGCATGCAACCCGTTTCCTACACTTAACAATCACAGTTACATGTAGTTATTGGTTCAGATAATATTCACATCAATACGATTGGGAAACACTACAAACTATGAATAACCGTCGCATCTGGATATTCATGTCACTATGGCTAACAAACACATTTTATAATATTCTGAGCCATCATTCACAGCAGAATATAGAATGCCATCATTTATATAAGATAATGGTGTTCATAATAGCCTGCCTCAAAACGTGCGCAGTGCTGAGTCTGTGAATTCATTCAAGAAACTTGTAAATAATTTTGTAAATAATAACAGAGATTGATTATTTGTATGTTACATATATATTATCATCATCAATTGTGCTTTATAGATACGATATATTTGAACATCTTTCTTTTGTTATGAGGGCCTCAAGGGAGAACAGTCTCTGACTGATTGTGTAACCCTCGTTAAATAAGCATTTATTATTATATATTATAATGACTATTCTGTTAAAATTTTGGACCGAGACCGTGTCTTGAAGAATAAATCATGAAGAGCTAATGACAATGTTTTAACAGAACTGTCAGAGATTGATAAATAAAATGTGTGAATGGTTTCTCACAATAGAAGGGTCGTGTTGGTGACCATAGACTTGTCTGACAGGTCCACACTTGACCATCTATCCATTCACATGAGTATGACAATGCAGGTCTAAGTGCCAGCTACATGTATGCATGTTATATTTCTAATGGATAGCTATTTTTGAGCTGATCAAATTCACACCTTTTTGCCAGATTTACATATCTAACACTGATAAATGACTTGGGCCTGCTGTTTTTGTGTGTTCCAGTCGTATGCATTAAGAATATTCATATGATTTTACATGTATGTACTAAATATATACTTGTATTCAGTATGTCAATGAATACAGTAAACTGTACATTGATTATATACCATCTATAAATACATCTTATGCGATGTCTTCATGTAGCGCTGTAATATCACTTGTCTTTATTGCACCATGTAAGCATCCTGTCTGTGTCTTGTGTGCTGTCCTCAGTGTTGTTTGGGTGGATGGAAGGTGTCTGATTCCATGCTGCTTCAAAGATTTCTTCTTTGAAGTAGCAGGAATGCAACTAAGAACTTGGCTGGGTGGTGCTTAGTTCGTTCATCGCGATATAGCTGAAATATTGTTGAAAGCGTGTATAAATTCTATTCACTCGCTCACTCAAATGTGGAGAGGTCATATTTTTGCATGAGCATGACAAGAAGACGTACTTTAATAGTCAAGCGGTACTATTATACATTGTATCTACATACATTTATATGTAAATAGGATATGCAATGCAGTTTTTTATTGGAGGAGACTATTAAATTTTATTACCAATATTTGAGAACTAAACCGCTCATAAATTATATCTGACTTCTGTACCTGTAATGTGACTTGAAGTTCTTTAGGACTTTATATTACATTGTAAGTGGTTTGGGCAGACCTGTCATTTGTGACAATAACATTGGGACCAGACCAATAAAATGAATTATTGACTTATCGAGGGAGTAGGGTAAATAAATAAAACACAGCATGTTTTAGGTGTCAACCCATGTCCATTGACATTTGTTTGGGTAGGATCAATTTGATGTATATCCACTTGTAGATATGTATAGTTGGTGTGTAATCAGAGGCCTTAGTCCTGCGCCTCAGAATTAAATTTGTGGTCAATTATCAAGCAAACTTAACGGTGTGTCATGCTAAAAGATCTGTAGATTTCTTTTACCAGAAAATTTGGAAAAATATTAGATTATTTGTTTGGTTAGAGCAGTCACCAAAAAATGTGGTCGGATCTAACTAATGGACACTGTACATGTATGTGACACACAGTTTGCAAATATGAATGATACAGGATTTTCATTGGTATATACCAATTTAGTTGCTCTGTAGTGAACTGATATACATGTACATGTAGAATAAGCACTGGGCTCAAATGTGTGCACTGCATAAGTTTCATATAATAAGTTTAATATCGAAGTTCGGTGATAGCAATATTCCGTCTAGCTATAGCAATATGATGTCGCGATATGATTGTCAAAATCGATGTTAAATCCGACTCACTCACTCCCCCATCTAGCTCTTTTGATGAGATAACAGTAGGGCCTGTAAGTGCAACGCACTTCACAAACTCTTACAGTGTTGGGGGTGCAGGAAACTAAAAGCTAGTTCATTGCTGAGATAAAGTTCTAATAACATTATATATGTTCTTCATAGGCATTCTAGAATTCGGGAACTAATAACCGAATAAATTAATTATGTAGTAACAGTGTTTTCAAAATTGTGATTGGATACTAAATAGTGGTTGACAGTATGCAAGGTATCAAGAGTGAGGTTAAAGGGTCAATGTCACTGATCCTCTACAACTCAATGAAACCTGACAAAATATGATTTATTTCTTAATGACTTAAGCCAATATTGCCAATTAGGCTGTTGTACCTGGAGTAGGTGAGGTTCATTTATTATATGCAGTCATTTTTTCACCTAGATAGAGGGCAGACAATCCACCTAGATAATAGAGACGTTGTATATGTACAGTCATTGTGTGCATTCCCCCTCTCATAATAATATGAATACACACTGAATCATTGTTCTGGTGAGATATTTCTGAGCATCCTATTATGTATGATTTACAGGATTGTCCAATTTCCACTTTTGTATGGAACAAAATCTGCAAGGATATGGGTAACTTTGTTATGTCATCTAAATCGATGGGTTGACCAAATACGGACGGTACATGTACCATACATGTATTTATTTAAATCATACTCCCAGATAAGTTTCAAGTGGATACTGTACATCTATTTTAAATATTACGATAAACATACTTCCTGAATTTCAGATTTAATGATCTGTATTTAATATGATGACTTTCCAGCTACAAAACATGTGTGAAAATTTCCGTACAATACTGATGGAAATTTAATGTAAATTCCTGAAAAGATAATATTGTGTGTTATAATTGAGATCATGCAGATTACAATGTTCATAGCAGTCAATCATATTATGGTTAATTTGTTAACCTTCATCCTGCCGGTCCCGACTTTACGCTGGACCCGCTGGTCAAGTTTTCTCTGCTGGTCCCGACCTATCGCGTTCTGATAACTACAAAAAGTTGACAACTTCTCTTACATTCCATCACCCGAACGCATCGCACGATCATACGTAGAAACTTCTGCTCATAGCCATGCGGTAACGGATGATATATGAGTGTATTAGGGCGTTTACCAAATGGTCACATCCGATTGGTCCCGTGAGACCCGACATCGGCGCAATCACATTCATAAAACGAAGACACACCTCCAGAAAGCGATCGAGTGAAATGATCCCTTGGTGGGCCTCGAAGTGCCCCCATCACAAAATATAAATCATATCATTTTCCTGTGAACTGCCGCCGATTTTATTCTTTTGTCCCCCGACGCCCGAAGGGCTAAAGGGGGACTATAGTATTGGGGTCCGTCCGTGCGTTCGTGCGTCCGTCCGTGCGTCCGTCCGACTTTGTTTCCGGACAATAACTTTTGAAAAACTGAACGGATTCTTTTCAAATTTGGTGTGTGGGCACCTCGCCTCAAGATCTCGCTTGGGATTGTTTTTCGCACCGATCCGCCTATAGGTGGTGCCAACTGGGGGCAAAGTTAAAATTTCGTTTCCGTGTAAAAACTTTTGAAAAACTGAACGGATTCTTTTCAAATTTGGTGTGTGTGTACCTCGCCCCAAGATCTCGCTTGGGATTGTTTTTCGCACCGATCCGCATGGCTTCGTGTTCAGAATTAAGTACACGAGCTAAAAATAGCCCACGTCAAAATATTTAGGAGAGTGTATTTGGAAGTCAGGCGAGTGGTTGCAATATAATACAATATGAAATATGACAGTTTACGTGAGCTAAAAATCACTCTCATGACATGAATTTACGCGAGTGTTTGCGTGCAGGTGAGCTATCACTCACGCTAAACACGAAGCCCTGAATCCGCCTGTAGGTGCAGGGATTCATAGAAGTCCAAATTTTTACTACCCAATATAAAATATTGAGTTCTTTTTATGCTCAAATTGAGTTTTTCCAAGTTTTTACGGCCCACCCACAAGTTGATATTGAGTTTTTGAATGTTTTTACCACCCTACCAATTAAGATATGAACAAATAGTTTCTGTAGTACTAAGGTGAGCTATCTAATGTGATTTGGATAATGGTCATCTGAATGACAAAAAAAACACATGTATTGTAACTAAACTTTGTAGCAACAACAACAGCGGTAAGAGATCACAAACTATCATAAACATTCAAAGATAATTATCGTATAACGCTTGCAAGAGACGCTATAAAATCCTTACATCATCAGCGGATTTTCACGTAAGATGTAGCAGCTGTCAAGCAGAATGATGTCTTGAACTCGGACTTCTACTTTACGTCCATCGCATGGTCGCCGTCGAACTTCAGAACAAAGGAACTGTCAATAATCCCGCCACCTCTCGTGGAGCTATATTTACCTCGGCCCCGGTAATTTCTTGATGCTCATTGGCTAACGAATTCTGATTATGCGAAGTCATTGAATCGGCAATTCCCGGTCCCGAAAATTAATCTCCGAAACCGTATTTTTTGCTTCCCGTCGAGTATTGATAGTAACTGAGAGCCTATGGTGAGGTATAATCGGCAAGAACTCGCGGAAATTATTTTTAGAACTGGAAATCCCCAAACGTTCGAAGACAAATTGTCGAAGGATCGGCGATGATTTTCACATCACTGAAATAATTTGCACCATTTTGAGTATTGAGTTTTTCTTGTCCAAAACGTACACTTTTGAGTTTTTTGCTGTCTATATTCAGTTTTTGACATTTTCTTACTACCGTTTAACGGTAGTAAGAATGGACGTCTATGAATCCCTGAGGTGGCGCCACCTAGGGCCAAAGTTAAAATTTCGTTTCCGGACAATAACTTTAGGAAAACTGAACAGATTCTCTTCAAATTTGATGTGTGGGTACCTCGACTAGAGATCTCACTTGGGATTGTTTTTCGTGCCGATCAGTCAATAGGTGGCGCCACCTGGGGGCAAAGTTAAAATTTTGTTTCCGGACAATAACTTTAGAAAAACTGAATGGATTCTTTTCAAATTTGATGTGTGTACCTCGACTAGAGATCTCACTTGGGATTGCAGGGTATGAAATAGACAAAATAAATTTAGTTGCCCATCGGCAAGCACGGGCAACCAACACATCCAAATGCATTGCAATTTGGACAGAATTTGGTTGCCCAAAGAGAATTTAAGTTCGCCCCGGCAACCTGGCAATGGGCTATTTTACACCCTGGATTGTTTTTCGTGCCGATCCGCCTATAGGTGGTGCCACCTGGGGGCCAAGTTAAAATTTTGCATCCGTCAGACTTAGTTTCCGGACAATAACTCCTGAAAACTGAACGGATTCTTTTTAAATTTTGTATGAGGGTACTTCGCCTCAAGATTTTGCTTGGAATTCTTTTTCATGCTGAGCTGCCTATAGATGTTGCCACCTGTGGGCCAAGTTTAATTTTGTTTTCATACAATATCTAATGAAATCCTGGCCGGATTAGGACAAAGTCGGTAATTGTGGGTACCTGGATCTCACTTGGGATTGCTCTGCATGCTGGGTAATGAAAGTTACGGTTCCAAGTCAAATCAATTGTTTCAACGTCGTTAGGCCGTTTGTAATATGATTTTTCTCAAGAAAAACAAAGAAGCATGCTCCATTAGAGTGGGAAATAAAATAGCTAATTCGCACAACTTCGGTTTGGTCTCCCACAATCTTGCGCCTCGAGCACTTGTGAAATCGACATGTCTCATGTCTGAGATTCCCAGGTTAAAATATTTGAATACGGATAATTTCATTGGCTCGTTTAAATAAAGCGGACATGTGACATGATGCTTGGGGAAGCTGACATCGGGCGAAATACACGGAGAATGATGTCATTGAGCTAAGGGTAGTGTTAAGTGGAACGTGAAATGCCCTTAGCAAGCTAAGATGTTACATTCATGTGGTGTTCACTGCCATTTGGGTTCAAATTTATTAGCATGGTTATGTAGGTGCTCGATTTGTGGAATATTTCCTAATTATTTGTCTTTATTTTAACAAATATTATATCCAATAGCATTATAATTGTCTAAAAACTTTCAATTTAAAAAGATTCAGGGCAGTTGTGATGCAATTGTTAGATAGTTGACTGTACATTGTAATTTGAGGTATGTTAACATGGTTTTGTGGTTAGTTTGAACATGATCCTGTATTGTCCAGGCTGTAGGACATGAACATGTAGTATAGATTTCAGGGTGAAGTGGCCTGGAATAGCTCAGTCTGACCTGTCCACTGAGGTCATTTATGTGGTAGATATTCAGGGTCACAGGTCAGAGTGGCTCGGCCAGCAGACAGACTGGCTACATCATCAGTCATTTCCTACTGAACCAACCCTAAAATTAGCTTAGATTATATTCCTGTCACACTACATGATCTGGATACATGTTACCAGGTAAATGGTATTTATGGATATATGCCAGTCACTTTGGATGATACATGTAATACTAGGTGTGTGACTGATCAAATGTTAAACTACCACAGATAACAAACCATATTTCTCTTTGGATTGGATAGAATATAAAAAAAACAACAACCCCGAAACCCCCCCCCCCCAAAAAACCCCATGTTTGTCAGTGATGACTGCATTGTTGTAACAGTTGAAAGGATGTTCAGGAATTTAAAGGAAACTCATAAGATCAGATGCAGATGTGCCATTTTTACGCATTACTGAGTTATGGCCCTTTAGCCCATAGGTAAACAAATTCTTGGTTACTATTTGATGGACAACTTGGTTAGTACTTTATATATGTGCAGTGGTTAGTACTTTGCATATGTGCAGTGTCAGGGTTCTTAACAATTTTGATGATTTTCAACGGAGTTATGGCCCTTTCAGTCCAAAGCTCGGTTACTATTTCCTGAACAACTTTGAAACTTCCATGGAAAATTCTCAGCACCTTGTGGAAGTGCAGCACTGTCAGATGTTATATCCAGTCTGATTTTTTTTTTCAGAGTTCTTCTCCTATTTCTCCAACGTTAAAACATGTTTGTGGTACATTCTCGTAGGCCTGTCTCAGAATTACTTATTCTGGTACCTATAGATGCAACCTGATCCCCAATGTTTGAAATACTTATCTTTCATTCAACTGTTTGTACATGTTGCCAAAAGATAAAGGCTGATTGGTAATTGCACTGTTTTGGTGCTACATCATGTTTTGTGCCTGTGTGCTCAGAAACAACAGATGTTTTTTTTGGCCTGATGTACTACCACTGTTAGATGTATGTATAATTAACCCTAGTGTTTGTTCAGATGTGGAAGGGAAGTGAGTTGACTCAGGAGTTAATCTGTCTACATGCCTCCAGCCATATGCCCAATTATATTACCATGTACCATACATGTACTTGTATTTGGAGTTTTCTACACAAATCTGGTGTCATTTGCAAATAATTGTGGTTATTTTTCACAGCCTATTTTTGTTCTGTTTTTACTGAAATAGATTCACATGTGTCACTGCAGTACATACTTTCATACATGTACAAGATTTGGAGCTATTTGTATAGACTGGCCAGGCTGATTTCGGTTGGAATTCTCAAGACTTGTAAGCTATTATTTCAATACAGATTGCTGATATTTTATGGAATCCTGTTGGATTCCGGTGAAGTATATTGCCGGAATGCTGACAGGAATCGGATTCCCATGGAAAAGCAAGCCCTGCTGTAATTTCCACATTGCTAGCATGGTTTATTGTGAGTGAATTATCTATGGAACAGAAGAATTTTTGCAATTAACAGAAACCGCTTTCAAATACTGATAGGGTCAGCAAATTAATAGGGTTACATGTAGCTAGTCAGATATTGTCAACATTGTCAGCAATAGCCAATCTGAGGAATGGGTCAACATACATGAGCAACAGCCAACCTGAGGATTGGGTCAACATACATGAGCAACAGCCAATCTGAGGATTGGGTCAACATGTACGAAAACTAATCAGGATTGGGTCAGCGTACATGAGCAATAGCCAATCTGAGGATTGGGCCAACATACATGAGCAACAGCCAACCTGAGGATTGGGTCAGCCTATCAGAGCAATAGCCAATCTGAGGATTGGTCAACATATATGTGCAAAAACTAATCAGGATTGGGTCAACGTACATGAGCAATAGCCGATCTGAGACTTGGGTCAACATACATGAGCAATAGCCAACTTGACGATTAGGTCAACATATCTGAGCAACAGCCAATCTGAGGATTAGGTCAACATATATGCACAAAAACTAATCCGACAGGGTCAACATATCTGAGCAATAGCCAATCTTAGGATTGGGTCAACATACATGAGCAATAGCCAAACTGAGGAGTAGGTCAACATATCTGAGCAATAGCCAACCTGAGGGTTGAGTCAACATACATGAGCAATAATAACCAACCTGAGGATTGGGTCAACATAGCTGAGCAATAGCCAACCTGAGGATTGGGTCAACATATATGTGCAAAAACTAATCAGGATTGGGTCAACATACATGAGCAATATTAGCCAATCTGAGGATTGGGTCAACGTACATGAGCAACAGCCAACCTGAGGATTGGGTCAACATATCTAAGCAGTATCCAACTTGAGGATTGGGTCAACATATCTGAGCAATAGCCAACCTGAGGAATGAGTCAACATACATGAGCAATATTAGCCAATCTGAGGATTGGGTCAACATACATGAGCAATATTAGCCAATCTGAGGATTGGGTCAACGTACATGTGCAACAGCCAACCTGAGGATTGGGTCAACATATCTAAGCAGTATCCAACCTGAGGATTGGGTCAACATATCTGAGCAATAGCCAACCTGAGGAATGAGTCGACATACATGAGCAATATTAGCCAATCTGAGGATTGGGTCAACATACATGAGCAATATTAGCCAATCTGAGGATTGGGTCAACGTACATGAGCAACAGCCAACCTGAGGATTGGGTCAACATATCTAAGCAGTATCCAACCTGAGGATTGGGTCAACATATCTGAGCAATAGCCAACCTGAGGATTGGTGAATATACCTGTGGAATTGCCAGTCTGAGGATGAGTGAATATACCTGTGGAATTGCCAGTCTGAGGATGAGTGAATATACCTGTGGAATTGCCAGTCTGAGGATGAGTGAATATACCTGTGGAATTGCCAGTCTGAGGATGAGTGAATATACCTGGAGCAATAGCCAACCTGAGGATTGGTGAATATACCTGTGGAATTGCCAGTCTGAGGATGAGTGAATATACCTGTGGAATTGCCAGTCTGAGGATGAGTGAATATACCTGTGGAATTGCCAGTCTGAGGATGAGTGAATATACCTGTGGAATTGCCAGTCTGAGGATGAGTGAATATACCTGAACAATAATCAATCTAAGGATTGTTTCTGAGCAACACTAGCCAATCTCGGGAGAGGGTCAATAAAGAGCTTATAATCTACATGCAAAGAGAGGATCATGTGATCAGCATGTAGAATACTGTCCTGCTTCCCAATCTCACATTGTCAAGAGTTTATAACTTCATAAACTGCCAGTGTAACACCCATTGGGTTGAAAAATAGGGCACACATGGGCCTCAATCTTCAACGATTTTGATCACGCTAAGTATTTATCTGCATATGAGAGAGATGAAAAATGCATCCAGTATTTAGAAGACAGAACATTTTTCTCAACTATTTGAAAAGGGAACACATTTAACATTCTGTTTAACCCACTCCGCTCCATTTGACAACGGGTGATGTTGATTGGCTGAGAGCATTGTGCACAAGCTGCTCTCTGCAATTGTAACTCCAATGCAATCAGAGGTGGTACATGTAAACATTCTGATACAATGAAAATTCCCTCTTCCTGGCAGATTTACAGTCAGTTTACACATGTAATTTGATCAGAGTAGCCAGTCTGGGGTATAAGGTGATTGTAATGCTGTATGGGGTAGACTAAGCCATACTGTAGTTATGTACGTACAGGTAGAACCAATTGACTACATTTGAGGCTAGCTACCTGTGCACCTGTTACAGCGTGAGATTTGTGACAGTAGCTAGGTGACATTCCTGGGGCAGTGACACACAGTGTGATATGTAGATTAGCTCTCGATAAGTTAGAACACCGGCTCTTGCTCGGCATGAATTCACTGCATGCAGCACGTGTGCAGTCGGGTAGAAAAGTTAAGGCACAGAAATAGAAATTCCGCCCACCATTGGATCGTGTAGAAATATCATCCACGAATGACCATTCCGTTTACATTATGTAAACTTATCTACCGTAGAACCAAGTGTACCTGTCTGATGTATGGACTGTATTCCAGGGTAAAAATAGGAAATTCCCTGGCTTATATTCGTGGGATACAGTGACAGTGACGTAGGTTGGTGAATTAGCAGTGTAGGGTTTACATGGACAGCTGGGGTACAACCGTGGCTTGTAAAAGGATCAGAAATGGTCTGCCCCTTCATGTACAGTCATTGATAATAAATCTCCGGAATGTATTATAGGACATTTGAGATATTTTTTCTCCCACCTTTTTATAGAGGTGGAATTGCTGCCTATATCTAATATTGCTCTGTGACCGTCACAGTCCCGCCAGTTTTGTATGCTCGACTGGTCTGAAATCAAGGATCTGTTCAGTGAATTGTTTGTGACCTACATTTGTTTGGTAAATACTACATCTCTGACAGTGCATATCACACCTAAGTTCCACTGTGAACTGTGTGAAAAGGAATGCACCATTCTTCACAGTAACAGCCAGGACCACTAGGTTAATTTTGCATTTAGATGGTTCTTTGGCATTAAGAGTTAAACCTTGATGGATGTTGTGGCATAATCAATAGCGCTCAAGTATCTGATGGTTGTAGTTTAATAGTAATTTTCTTCTTTTTCCTGACGAGATCAGGAATGTGGGTCAATTAGGGTTTAAAAGGCTGCATTTACAGGTGACTTATTGAACATCTCCATGTACAAGCTTACAAATGATCTCTTCCTGCAATACACACAATAAATTATGACAAACTCTTCATTCATCATGTTCATCTAATTCTCAATGAAAACTGTGGGGAAATAAAAAATATTAACTCCATATTTAATTTTTCCTGTCCCTAGTTGTATATGTATCATTTGGAAGAGAGATCCTGCTTGTGTGCATGTACATCTGGGCCTTCAGTCATATGATTTATTTTCTGGAGAATATTCCATATGGAATGATGTTGGCAACAGCTGAGTTAATGACTTTGCTGTAATATCCAGCAAGCAATGGTAGATTGATTCCTTAAGGACATTTCCTTCCCTTACAATGGCATCAGTCGTAAATATTTCATGTCTGACATGCTCCAGGGTATACATGTGACCTATTTAGGCTGCATCACACATTGTACATCGCGTGTAAGTGTACATTGTTGGTTAGGATAGAACTGAAGAAATGAAAATATTAAATTAATTTTCATGATAATGTCTAAAGTGACTTTACAGTGTTTGGTACAAGACCAGTGCTCATATCATGAATGCAAGGTGCAAACCCCCACTGTGTATGTAATACTGTTGAATGCCACCTGTGTATGTACGTAATACTTCATCATAAATACATGTATTTGTATCTACCCAGTCATTGAAATCCTGGAGTTGTGTTCATTAAACAGTTTACCATTCTTTCTACATTGTAGCAATTAGACTCGGGATATTGATCATAACTGAGGTATTGTTTTGAATGTTTTACATTCTTGGCCATACCTTTTAGGGAGTAGACCTATTTGAACCAATCCTGTACTTGGAATGCCACCTGTTCTACCCAGTACACATGTCATTACATGACATACCTTCATGTACATTGTAACTTAGTGAACGGTACCAGGAAAATACATACAGCATATTATATTCATAAGATCTTATAAATGGTACCGTATTGAAGATGTAACATGAAATTAGACTGAACAGAATGATTAAATGTATATTTAGGTACTCTCACAGGCAGTCCATAATAAACCATCCACATGAAATATTAAACCTTTTATTTATAAAGTATATTTCGTGGGTGCTATACTGCTACAGCTCATCAGTGATCAGTTCATAACTGCACCACCAGTTGAGTTTGTTTGGGGATTTCGTTGTTTTTCACAAAAACAATAGATCGTGTGATCTCGGAAAAAATATTGTGTAAGTAATTGATGCTGAAGGCTATACCACCATATTGATTTGATCTTGTCAGAAGACGGCAGATAATCATGACTTCAGAAATTGCCATGAATTCTGGGGAAATAAGGGTGGTTTGGGGGAAAGTTTTCAGTGACTTTTCTCCGTCATTTATTACCACTTTCAATGTACTATTATGTGGTTGAATAGGACAGCTCAGGATTTCGTATTAGGCCATTCACAATAATATTACTGTTTCCAGTAACCATACCTACCCATATATTTTGCAGTTAGAAAAAGAAGAAAAAAAAATTGGGGTAGACAGTTTTTACCCCTCGGCCATTTTGGCCTCGGGGTATTGTCGTTGCCATGTCCGTCCGTCCGTCCGTCCGTCCGTTAACGCATTTTAGGCAAGACCGCTTGAGATACAACCACCAAATTTTCTACACTTATTTATCTAGTGCTAAGTCAGACGCCTATTGAAAGTGGCTTCCCTCGGTCCATATTTTACAGAGTTCTGCCCCTTTACAGATATATTAATTTCTATTTCTGTCCTATATGCCTGAATATAAGCAACTATATCTGCAGAACTGTGTTTGGTATAGCTACTATATTTTGGAAACTTATTTATATTGTTGTATTCTACAAGCCAAGAAAGGATTACTCGCCTCGGCTTATGGAGTTATGCCCCTTTCGGATGTAATAATCTTCGATTTTGTTATCTGTAGTTTAATGTACAAGTTATATCTGCAGATCCGTGTTCAGTACAGCTTATTCGTCTCGGTTCTTATTTTACAGTAGTGCTAAGTCCGACGCCTATCGAAAGTGGCCCATACTTTACAGAGTTATGCCCCTTTACTGATATATTAATTTCTATTTCTGTCCTATATGCCTGAATGTAACCAACTATATCTGCAGAACTGTGTTTGGTATAGCTACTATATTTTGGTAACTTATTTATATTGTTGTATTCTACAAGCCAACAAAGGATTTCTCGCCTCAGCTTATGGAGTTATGCCCCTTTCAGATGTAATAATCTCCAATTTTGTTATCTGTAGCTGAATGTACAAGTTAAATCTGCAGATCCATATTCGGTACAGCTTATTCATCTCGGTTCTTATTTTACAGAGTGCTAAGTCAGACGCCTATCGAAAGTGGCTCCCCTCGACCTATATTTTACAGAGTTATGCCCCTTTACTGATATATAATTTTTCTATTTCTGTCCTGTATGCCTGAATGTAACCAACTACCGGTATATCTTGATCATCCCACATAGAACTATCTCTTCCCCAATTCACACTACACATGGGTCACAGTCACTTGGGGAAAGCCGAGGGGTTTTGATTAGATCAATCTCATGTTTTATTTCTCTGCTTTTCAGCAGCACTCCGTGAAATCCTATGCGAAAAGGTCAAAATTGACAAAAAAAATAAGATAAAAAACCCCCCCAAAAAACCCCCCATGAATTTCCTGCCTACCTACCTGCTCAATTTTTCTAAAGTTGGTTACTGGAAACACAAATATTATTGTTGATTGCCCTACCCACTTGCAGTACAAACTATGACAGGATGGATCCGATATTATCATGTCGAGAATGTCACTCGCCGGTTGTGTGATGTCGCTCATGCTTTCAGTGAGAAGCGTACACTCAATTCAGTGACAAACTACCTTAATTAGCCATTTTTGAAGGGATTTTCATAGATTTGTCATGGAAATCACTGACATTGGACGTTTCATACTCTACAATCAAATATATCTAAAGTTAACCAGGAGGACAAATCTTATTGGTAATTTATGCATTCTATCTGTCCAGTTGTTCAATCCAGGACAATTAACGTAGTGTAAGGAATAGTTCATGAACTGTGTGCTGTGTGACTATCTGCACCATTCACATACATGTGTCCATGACCTTGCCAGTTAACCTATGCTCTTGGTTAACAGCTGCTTCACTGTATGTAGGAATGGAGGGGTGAATAGGTAATACATTGTAGGTACATGTTGGCCTGCTAACTAATTAATTTTTAGCTATTACATCAGTAAGCTTTGGGATTCGATATAAATAACATAATATTTAGACTATTTTCTGAACAAAAACTGTGCAAGTTTCACTACCCCTCAAGTATGCACTTCAAATTCAAGGGTTAAAAAACAAAATGCATACATTTGATGTGACTATTAGTTATACTGTACCACTCCATTTAGTATTATTAAACATGTACCTCGTGTAAATTCCACTTATTTTCATTGGTTGAAAGCCTAGCACATGTCCGTCTGTGAATCATGATGTCCCATGATGGTACTCTGCATATATCTTGCAGTATTGCTAAAGATAGAAATGTTCCACAGCATACATTGGACATGATAAATGCAATCTGAGCCAAGAGTTGTCTCCCATACGTTTCAATAGCACACGCCAAACATTTCTCAGACAGTTTTAATTTGCGTGCACACATCTTCTCGATATCTTATCGAATGGTTGCAGAGGGTAATACAGCAACATCCTAGGCCTGCAGCATGATTACATAGGTTGTACCTCACCTAAACCTTGAGGTATTGAGAATGTGTGTAATGGATAAACTGGAATGTACCTGGAGATGCCAATTGCTCTCTTATCTTTGCAGGGGAACTATTAGTATTGGGAATGGCCTGAAGGCTTGGGATATCTCCACAATATGAGGAGCCTGCCATCTCGGACCCTTCTAACCAGCTGAGAAACTCATCTAAATGTGCTTCTCTAGATACATTTACTACATGTACTCTCCCTGCATGTACACCTGGGTTTACTTTTACAATATCCCTCAGCTAATGTCCTGTGTGTCTGTGGAGATATTTACTAGTAAACCAGACAGACATTGGCAGATGTAGCAGTACTCATACATGTAGAGGCATCTGTAGGTAACAACCTGTGTCTCAGAATGTGTGATGCAATGGTGTGGTACATGTATTTCTTTTTTTAAGGCTCTCTCCCATGCTTCTTGGGAAATACAAGTCCCAACTAGCACTTGAAGTTGTTTGTTGAATCGTTCTGACAATGATTTCAAAACTGCAAATCCCAAGTTACACTGTTACATAGTTCTAGTACTGGGTTCAGATATGCACTGAGGTTTAAGGGTTCAGATATTTATCTGGTCATTTTCAACAGAGTTGGTGACCTTAAACTTCTGACCACCATGTCATCAGAAATGACTGTCTGCAGAAACAACATGAACATGTGTATCGAATGAGTAATATATTGGATTTGATACTCCCATCTAACTATGTTTATTATTCTATCAGAGAGAAATGTTTATCAATAGAAATGTAGGAATCTATATCACTATGATTATCTACTGCTCAAAAGTTAACATTTAATTCCCTTCATAAATGTCAAGAACATCTGTTCTGTCAGTGTCCAGCATATTTGGGAAATCCCCATAGGGCTATCCTAGCATGTTCAGAGGTCAAGTGTTTACTGGTTGGTCGGACCAACCTCAGGTACAGAAGGTCTGTCAGTCCAGTCAGCAGGCTGTCATGACTGGCCTCTTATCTTCATGTTCAAGGATATAGTTACACTGTACACCCTCCTAAACATGGAGATAATGACCACATGTCAATATTTACTTACTTAGGCCATCCAAAAATAAATTCCTGTTTCCCGTAACGGGCATCTCCAAAAAGTGGGTCGGTAGGTAGGCAGGGATTTTTTTTTTTTTTTTTTTTTTTTCTCATATTCATTTCCGCAGCAGAAATGAACAACATACAGAAACCTGCCATCCCGATGTTACTATTATAAAATGCGCTGGGTCAAATCTACTTTCCCCCAGCGCGGCCTTCCTCTGTTATAGAATTCATTGTAATTTTTAATGGGCTTTGCATTGTTTATATACATCTATTTAGAGCATTATGTAAAACCTAGAGTGGTGTGTCCGATGCCTGCGATTTTGTTCAATAAACGGATTATATATAGAAGAGTAGGACAACGATAGAACTGTTTCTCTGTTAGGGGCCCACTTGTCCCGTCACAGCTTCAGTGTTTTGTCGCCACCTGGAGATGTTATCTTAATTATCTGAAATCATTGAATGTTGTAAAATAGAGAACTGTTAATTGATCTTTGTTTCTATAAGAAAAGTCGTTTTCGCTGGCTATCCAAAATCCGCCATTGATACCGACCAATTCGATAAAAATGCTGTTGTCGACCCTTCAATTCAGCAATTTGACCACGTGAAACGATCACAATGCTACGTAGGATATTCCATTCCTTTTCTTCCGTTAAAAGCCTACAAAGCCAAGATAGAACAAATTTGAATGAGGGTGTTGTGAAAATTATATACGAGACCAACAGGGGCAACACAGTAATTAACACACAAACTCGTAATACGGCAACGTATTTTTGAAACCCCTTCGATTGCCTCTTGCTGGTGAATGGTGCATCCCCACACACAGCTGAATCTGGGCTTCAGAAGGGACAAAGTATCCCCCAGGCAGGCAATTCTATGTTGTTACAGACGATCTCATTTGCATATGAATACGTGTGAAACTTGCATGCTGCACGT
The DNA here is from genome assembly GCA_036873755.1 of Hanleya hanleyi. Lineage (NCBI taxonomy): Eukaryota > Metazoa > Mollusca > Polyplacophora > Lepidopleurida > Hanleyidae > Hanleya > Hanleya hanleyi. Next base: position 59,223 of record JAVTVY010023991.1, read on the forward strand.
GACGTGTTTACAAGCCATCACCAGTCTGCACAAGTGCAGGTAATTCCCTCTGCTGGTAACCTAATCATCCCCTATCCTGACTTTGGATTCTTCCATTTCGCGTAGTTTTGTCTGAAGGATAAGCTGTGAAGCGTGGCAAAGACTATTAACACAAATATGCTGTGCAGGAACTTCACAGCTGCACATGCTAAAAATAAACGCCTATAAACACATTCCTGCACCTCCAGGTAAATGGGGACACAGATTGTTACATTGATGAGGGGAGTCGGGACTCAAAACAATGTAGCCATTGAAAATTTAAATATCAAAGGAGAGCCTGTCGAGGCTTGGATTTTCAGTAGGAAATTGAGGGGCTCTGAGGGGTTATACTATTACGTCGTGCGATATGAACACATCAATCATTTCAAGTTTGTTTCATATAAAGTGGACTTTAATGTTGATAATAATAAAAATACGGCATGTTTCTCGTACATGCTATTAGATATGTTTGTGATCTTCATGTTTTAATGCACAAACAAATAATGCTTGAGAAATGTACTCCAGATTTCTTATCGATCATCCAGAGATTTATTGATCAAAATACGATAATAAAATCAAAGTTATATGTACATCTGTCCAAAATTACAAGCGTCTGGTCCGTCATGGCTTTTCGTGATGGCCACTTTCGACGTCAAATAATGGTCGGTTGATTATTGTCCGGTTCACCTAAAAATATAACGAATAACAAGGTGTGTAATAAATTGAAACGATAATGTTAAACTGAGGTTTCAAATGCTGTTGTGTCAGTGATACTGCCTGCCAGGAAAATCTAGAATGGTGTGCAGAAAAAGCCACGTAGACGTATGCGAATGCATCATGCTTTTCCCATACGGATAATCTAGTTGCTGTGAAGAAATCGGATCGATTCACTAGCACACACATTACAACTTCATATTCCGGAGAACATCACCGACAAAGTTTGAACTCTGCCCCCTTCCAGGGCCTCATGTGTAGCAGCCCAAGTGCCTCACACAGCCTCGCACACTATCAATACAGTGCAGGTCGGAAAGGTCAAAGAGGGACAGCGAGGGGTTTACCATATACGATGAACAAATATATTAACATTGAAGATCTGTCAAATTTGCTACTCAAAATAATAATGTGTGGCTTTCCATCACAACGAAGTCTTTATTATCGTCTTACACTTCATTCAGCAACTTTTCCATCATAAGGAAGTCTTTATTCGTCAATCAAATTTCTTAACGATGTTTGGTCGCATCAGACTTTTAATAAAACAAAATCAGTATTGCGATATTTCTTTGCCGAAGTTTTATATAGTTCTCGTTTTCTTCAAAAAAAAACAACAAAAAACAAGAAAAAAACACGAAAGCTCATGCAAAATAAATACAGTGAAGTCTCAAAAGTGCTGCCTTTTTGAGTGTTTTTTGTTCTAATAAAGAGTCTGTACCATAGCTGTACTGTGAGCAACATTTCCTTCAATTTTGCTATGAAATCATTCTACTCCACATCATATGATTTACCCTAAAGCTTTTGCATGAACCATATTTTATTTCAGATGTATAATATGAAATAACTGGCGGAAATAACTAACCCTTCAGCAAATTCTGACGGCTATCAATAAGCCATACTGATTTGAACGCTCGAAAAAGAACGTTCATTTTCTGACGCTCCTTTTTTTGACGGGGTAGTGTTCATTTTCTGACTGTCGAACGTTCGTTTGCTTGGAGAAAAAACACGAGTACCTGTTCATTTTCTGACACATTCTTTTAGTTTGAACGTCAAAACTTTTGACACGCTTCCTAACAGAGTTTTGTGCCCTTGCGAACTGAGTCGGCTTAAAAAAATTTTTTACCGACTTCAAACTTTTTTTTTTCCAACGGATTTGTGGGGTCGGTCGGGTTACGGGAAACAGGACTATTATTATGGACGGCCTTATACAATGTACATATGGCTGGCTACTGGACTGGGATCATTTAACCTTTGGTAATAATTTACCATTACATGGCTCTGCTGTGGGTTGTACTACACCATAAAGTCTAATCTGCACATTGTACCATTTATGGTAATTCCCCTAATAATTCAATCACAGGAAGTTCACTTTTTAATTCCGCTATTCAAACACAAAGAAAAAGTAACATTCCCATTCTTCACTCAAATTGAAGAAAAGTCATGACAAAATGTGACACTTTGTAGCTGGACTTTGTTGCTGCACTTGCCATCATTCACTTATACAGGGCGAAAAAATGCCCTGGCATTCTCTGCACAGTGGGTCTTCACCAAGACATGTAGCCTTTGACGGAGATTAAAAGTGCGAGATTATCAGAACTGTTCTGTATCGCAACAACTGGAATTAACCAGAATTAACTGCAGTGTATTTGGGGGATTCGACAGACAAAAGAAAACAAGCAACATCAAGAAAACAATGACTACCGGTAATTGAACAAGTGTCTTCACAACAACAACAACAACCACAACACTATATCAAAGCTAACGCAATGTTTGTTTTTCGGAATCAGTTAATGCCCACTGCACATTCACATCTGCAAAATTAAATATCTCAGTATTTAATATGCTGATAAGGTCACTTAAGACCCTTTGGCTGGTAAGATTCAGGTAGTGTGAAATGATGTTTTGGTACAGGGCTATATGTAAATTGAATGACGGCAGGGTCGATCGACTGGCAGAAGGGAGATAACCCTGTTTGGAGGTTGGGATGTACTCTCAGTTTAACCAGTTCCTACAACTGTCAAATTAACTCTCCTGGGGACATTATTGACCACACAATATCTTCATAACAGCAACATACATATCGCATCTGTATTGCAAATCTGCTACATGTAAATATTATGACACATAACACAGGCCATATGCTACATATGCTGAGACCAGCTTTACAGTGAACACTGTTAAGAGAACACAAGTTCAAGAATCGTGTCATCTGAGCACATGTATTTGATTACAGTTAGTATTTTGCTGGTTAGGTTTCATCCCAGGTCATGCATGAAGCCACATGCATAATATATTTGTAATTGCAGGTCAAGATAACCTCAGCCAAGGTTTTTTGGTTGATTTCCCAAGTTATTAATCCAAAGGGAGGAAAACAAAAGAAAACTGTTTTGTATACTTCTCTTTGTCCTCCATTACAACATAAAACAACATCATTCACCCTTTTGTATTTCCCCTCACAAATCATCATGACATTTGACAATTGCCAAGCTAAATGATCAATAAATTTGGGTTATTTTAATGCCACAAGATTTTTACCTAAAGAAATGTCCGTATCTGAGAGGGCTTCTTAGATTTCTCCAGGCCATTTGAATTGGTGTAGCAACATTTATGTATGGGTCCTTCCCAGTGCAATGATTCTTGTACATGTAGTCTGACTAATTAAGACTGCCGCGAAGCGTCGCAGTCTTATTGAATCAGCTTGGTCTCATGGGGGCCAAAATCGCTTTGTCTGCAAGATTGCGAAAAAACAAAGCAGAGTTGAGACTTATCGTCACAGTGCCAAATTTGGAGAAGATATTGAACTAGAAATTCGTACCAATTTGGGCTGTCTCAGATAAATGGAAGTCTGTTTTTCAAGCCCAAATTGTTTGTGTAACATTCTAAACCGGAAGCTGAAAATGCAATATCCCCCCGAAAAAACTGCGCGGAAATCTCTTTGCGCATACTGTCAAATGGGCTCTCGCGAGACTTTTACGACAGCTTCTTCAAAGTGATCTCCCTTTATGTAATTAATCTGCTCGTTGAGGGCGCTGTGGTTAGCGAAGCTTGAAAGGCAAAACTAATGGATAAATAAAAAGAACTGCACTAGATTGATGGCACGATCTGGCCTGTATTTCTATCAAGTGTTCATGCCTGGCAAGAGCAATTCGATAACCAGAACGAGCGGATTGATCGTTTTATGGCGGAGAATAAAAGCCGAATTAAACTTTGTCACTGAGTATTTTAATCGGAACAAAATCGTGCTTGCCAACACGGGCAGCTAACACATGAACATGAACGTTGCGTTGCCCGTGTTGATTTTGACTTGCTCCAGACACGCTAACGTAGCACTCGCGAGTTGATCTAGTGAAGGAACAACAACAACAACAACAATTATTTTGCTTGATTATTTGTCACGACATTTTCATTTGGGAACTCGACTTATCTCTTGAAGAATTCAATATTTATCCACTATAACACTCTTTTTTTTTTGTGCGTGTTTCCCCATCGATAAAAAACAATTGTTTGGGGCAAAACTCAATTTCAAAATTTCTCAAAAATTCTATTTTTCAAATTCAAGTTTTTATTCTGGGTTTAATACTAACATAGATGAAAAAGTGGCTAACCCCCCCCCCCCAACCTGCTGTTATGATATTTAAGAAAATATCGTTCCAACAAATTTAATCTCATAATTGAATCTTTTGTTGACATGTTTCACTGAACTCCCTAATGGTGAGAGAAATGAGCCCACCGAGTCAACATCCATCTTAGCATACTGAGGGGATTTCACGTTTCGCTTAAGACTGTCCTTAGCTCAACGCTCTGATTCGGCATGCCACCTCTCGGCTGCAAAGGATATATTTCTGGAGGGACATAATCCTGTTCGAAAGTTGTTCCTGAAGCATCAAGTCGCATGCCCGCCGCATGTAAACGAGCCAATGAAATTATCTGTATTTAAATATTTTGACCTGGGCATTTCAGACATGTCAGTCTCACTTGAGTGCAGAGGCGCAAGACTAGGGGATCCTATGCGAGACAAAAACGAAGTTGTGCGAATCAGCTACTTTAGTTCTCACTCTAATGGAGCATGCTTATTTGTTTTTCTTAAGAAAAATCATATTACAAACGACCTTACCTATTTCAAAAAAATAAAATCGGCGACAGTTCACAGGAAAATGATATGCTTTTTATTTTGTGATAGGGGCATTTCGAGGCCCACCAAGAGATCATTTCAGTGGATGGCTTTCTGGAGGTGTGTCTTCGTTTTATGAATGTGATTGCGCCGTTGTCGGATCTCACGGGACCAATCGGATGTGACCAATTGGGAAATGCCCTAATATACTCGGATATCACCCATTACTGCATGGCTATGAGCAGAAGTTTCTACGTATGATCGTGCCATGCGTTAGGATGATGATCAAGATCATGAAGTGAGGACATTGATCTTGGCAATGCAGAGCTAGAGGAAGGAGATAAATCTGTCCGTGTCGTCAACGTCTCCCGATCGAGGGAAGAAAAACGTGTGTTCAAATTCTACAATGCATGAAAAAAATGGAGAAACTAGTTGGAATACATGACAGAATGGTGATAAAAAAAAAATTCAGAACGGGTGACAAGCTGAAGTACCAGGAAGACAAGTAAAAAAATAGTTACTTCTGGACGGTAACTTCCAAAAACCTGAACGCAGATTTGGTATGTGGATAACGAGGATATCACTCGAGATTGCTTTCCATGCTGGGTACTGAGGTTCCAAGCCAAATCAGTAGTTTCAATGTCGGTGGACTTCAGACGCTCTGATTTTCATTAAAATTTACTCTGAAGCATCAAATTAATTAATGGGATAAATTATAAAATTATTGTGCTTCGTACCTTTCATCCTGTTATGACTGTCAAAGGTAACTAAAGCATTACACATAACACAACCTATACACATGATCAAATTTGGGAAATAGGAAAAACTATGTATTTCTAAAGATCACAGTCAAACATCAAAACCATAAAATCACACAGATAACGGCAGTCTTTCGAAGTCCACGAGTTCTAGTTTATGATTATTCTTAAATAAGCTCCAGTCAGCTCTAGTCCTCAGGTGGATAGTCTCTTAATCTCTCTCCATGAATACTCTGTATGCTCTGTGGGTAAAAACCTCTCAAACAGGCTGAAATAGCTTGTAGGCTCATCAAAAATATCACGTCATTCTCATCGGAATTTCTGGCTGCCTCAACATTTCTTTTATTTTCTGCAATGTCTAAAATACATGTACTGACAAGCATGGGATGTAAATCTAGGTCCACAAGACACTCGACCTCAGTAGTATATTTTGCAAATTATATAACATGTTTTATGGCATACATTTTTTTGTAATACCTACATATATGCCAGAATAAAAATAAGAAATAAAAATAAAATCTACCCACTCGATCCACTTTACTGGCAAGCAAGGGATGATCAATGAAGTTTAAATGAGCTACCAAAATTTTCCTCAGGAATAGATAAGTTATACTCAACGCAACTCTACGATTAAACTCGATTTAGATTGCTGCCAGATGCATGGTACATGTACATGTTAGTGGAACTAAACATGGGGCTCTGCCTCATCATGAGTTAGGTGCGCAATTGGCTTTTTCCTTGATATTTTCCATTCTCCGCTATCTCTTAACATGGTGCTAAATAGCACTTGTGACAATATAGTGCAGATATTTTGCTAATCTTTGGTGCCGGGGTTTAAAGGCGATATAATTCTTCTAATTATCATCTAAATTGCATAGATTCGCACAGCATGGAAAGGTAATATATCGTCTATTTAGCGTAGATTCGCAAATCGATTTGTCATTCACTTTATTGTCACATAAGGGACAGTCAATATATTGTCTATTTAGCGTAGATTCGCAAATGTGTTTACCTCGTGGAGATGGCAGAGAAGACAATATATTGTCTAATTAGCACTTTGATAATCTCATCTAAATTGCAAAGATTCGCACTTCATGGAGAGTTAATATATTGTATATTTAGCGTAGATTCGCAAATCTGTTTTACCTCGTCGAAATTGCAGAGAAGACAATATATTGTCTAATTAGCATTTTGATAATCTCATCTAAATTGCATAGATTCGCACTTCATGGAGAGTTAATATATTGTCTATTTAGCGTAGATTCGCAAATGTGTTTACCTCGTCGAGATTGCAGAGAAGACAATATATTGTCTAATTAGCACTTTGATAATCTCATCTAAATTGCATAGATTCGCACTTCATGGAGAGTTAATATATTGTCAATTTAGCGTAGATTCGCAATTCTGTTTTACCTCGTCGAGATTGCAGAGAAGACAATATATTGTCTAATTAGCACTTTGATAATCTCATCTAAATTGCATAGATTCGCACTTGACGGAGAGTTAATATATTGTCTATTTAGCGTAGATTCGCAAATCTGTTTTACCTCGTCGAAATTGCAGAGAAGGCAATATATTGTCTAATTAGCACTTTGATAATCTCATCTAAATTGCATAGATTCGCACTTCATGGAGAGTTAATATATTGTCAATTTAGCGTAGATTCGCAATTCTGTTTTACCTCGTCGAGATGGCAGAGAAGACAATATATTGTCTAATTAGCACTTTGATAATCTCATCTAAATTGCATAGATTCGCACTTGACGGAGAGTTAATATATTGTCTATTTAGCGTAGATTCGCAAATGTGTTTACCTCGTGGAGATGGCAGAGAAGACAATATATTGTCTAATTAGCACTTTGATAATCTCATCTAAATTGCATAGATTCGCACTTGACGGAGAGTTAATATATTGTCTATTTAGCGTAGATTCGCAATTCTGTTTTACCTCGTCGAGATGGCAGAGAAGACAATATATTGTCTAATTAGCACTTTGATAATCTCATCTAAATTGCATAGATTCGCACTTCATGGAGAGTTAATATATTGTATATTTAGCGTAGATTCGCAAATCTGCTTTACCTCGTCGAGATTGCAGAGAAGACAATATATTGTCTAATTAGCACTTTGATAATCTCATCTAAATTGCATAGATTTTTTACACAGTGAAACTGACCTTACTGACATATGCGTTCGTGTGCAAACACGGATTAACAAGTGAAGAAATTAAAACAATAGCACAGTTCATTTCCCGCCTAATCACCCACGCCAGCACTCAATCACAATAGATCTCCACTTCTTTACTTAGCTAGCTACTGTAAAGATCGTGTGTAAAGCTCCAGCGTATTACGGAAGGATTTTACGTTTACAACGAGTGATAACATCATCTACAAGTCTACAAAGCAACGAAAAGATCAAGTTGGGAAGTATTCTTGTGTATATCTGTCGATAAAATAATGGCCTCTATGTTCTGTTCCGTCTGTGGGAAGTCTAAATCAACGACCGACTTACATTCTGTTTGTCTTGCGTGTCGAGGCAATATTGCTTGTGATTGTACCCATAGATGTCAGGAGTGTCAACAATGGCCCGATGATTTATTTCAAGATTTAATGACCGGGTCTCGTGCGGGTTCCCTTCCCCCTGGTTTAATGTCGGAGACTAATATCATGACTCCGCCCTCCCATTTTATTGAAAATGGGACGGCGAAGAAGCCTGCATCGATTGGCAGTCCTTGGATGGGCCCTTTACGTTCTTTATTAGATAAAGGTATTGCGCCAAGCACTAGTACTTTTGTTTCTGATCTGTCCACAGGTAAAAGGAAGAAACAGGTAAAAGTAATGGGGTCCGTCCTAGATGAAGGTACGGGAGAGTCAGCCGAGGTCACAGTGGAACTAGATCTTCCCGAAAGTGTGTCCCCCATGGAAATCGAGACGAACGAGATGAGGACCACTTTGACTCCGGGCATAAACACTGGTGACGTTGTAAGTACGCCCGTATGTGCTGTTGGGAATGATATCACTGGGGGGACTCCCGCTGGGAATACCCCGATATCTAATAATTCCCAGGTGTCGTTTGTTGGTCGTCAACCAATTTCGACACTCCCTGTTGCTCCAGGGGCAGCCTTAGGCATGGTAAGTGGTGCTGTAAATAACTATGGTGTAATACCAGGTATAGTTAATTTCAGCACAGCAGACAATACCTCTGGTGGATATAGAGACAATGTATCCATGGTCTTACCAGGAGTAAACTCCACGACCTTACGTAATACCCCAGTCACGGGAGTTATCACGCAAGGCCGGGTAGGATTAAATCCCTTGCAATTGAACACCTCTGGGTTGACAAACGCAGGGGATCGAGGTCATTGTTCTGCAGGAACAATGCCAGTTTCACACTTAATACCTCAGAGTGTTAATAGAAACAATACGGCATTGTTCCAGTCACAACAGGGTATGACTGAGAATGGTTCTGGGTCGGGTGTCATAAACCCATATAGGGCTCATTATCAACTTCCTGTCAGCCAATTCCGGTCGCCTGCGGGTTCCGGTATGGTTAACTCCGGGATTCCGGTTAGGACTTTTCGTCCTTCCGGTCCCACTATAAGGAGGCCTGTTGTGACAAACCCCGGTGGGTTGAGACTTCCGGTTCGTCCGGAAATGCAGTGGGCTAGGCCTATTGCATCCCCTTATAGGCGGGTCTCTAATAGTCCACAAATCAATACGGGAGTTCCGGTTATTGATGGTTCTCTGTCTGCTGTTATTCTGCAAAGAATGGAACAACAGGCAGCTGAACTAGATCAGTTCCGGCGACTTTTGACTTCCGCTTCCGGTACTGTTCAGGTTCCATCCCCGGTTCCGACACAGCTTCCGGTAGTATCGTCTGATCCGATTGATTTGTCTACTGACCCATCGATGAGACGTCAGGGGGTCGCGCAACGTCAATCCATTGAGGATAATGACAGTGATCATGATCCGGAGAGACGTTCATATTCAGAGGTACTAGAAGCTCTGTACGAGTTGTACCCTAATATGTCACGACCCCCTCCGCCGACATCCTCTCGCCTACATACTATGGCAGAGGCTCCGTCGACAACTACCATGCAGACGTCGTCACTTCCTGCGTCAGATGCCATTCATGGTTTATGTTCCGTTCTTGATACGGTTTTAGCCCAGCCTAAAACAATGCAGGAACGTATTACAAGAACGGGAAAACGTGCACTCTTTAGACCGGCTTCCGCTTCGGCACCACTTCCGGTGGAGAAGCCCACGTCTAGAGCGTACGGAATTCATGATTCGGCATATGACTTTAAGGCCGCGGAACCGGAACCTGATCTTGCCGACATATGTAAAGGCAACAAGGTCCCTTCCAAGGTCTTGATCCCGCTAACTGATAAGCAGTCTTCTACTATTGAAGAAGCTGCGCGGCAGGGGGTAGCCATAGCCTCTCACATGGACTGGTTTCTAACGGCCATATCCACTGTGTTGAGCAGGTTGTCGCGTTCGCAGTTAGCAGCCAGTAGTAGTCCTGAGCTACAATTACTGGCGGATCTTCAGAACGTGGCTGCTAAAGCTAATGCTGATGCAATGGCTTTAGCCGCGTTCAATGCTGCGATGGTTGTTCATCTGAGACGACAAGCTTACTTGTCTTCCGTTGTCAACCATGCTCCTGATATAGTCATTCGTACTTTGAAGGAGCAATCGCCAGCATCTTCGCTGTTGTTTAATGGCATTATACCGTCTCTAAGGGATACGGTGGAGAAGGCTAAGCCTAATCCTCCGCCTAGAGCGGGTGGTATGGGGACAGGAAAACGTATTTCTACGGACACTTCCGGTCCACCAGCCAAGCAACCTAGGCCGACTACTTCCGCTTCCGGTCCAAAAGGGAAGTCTCAAGCGGCGGGTCGCATGCCACAACAGCAAGGCCAGACCAATCCCAACTATAAGGTAAAGGGAAAGGTCGTGGCAAAAAGCAGCAGGGCCGGTGACGATTCGGGCCATGTCAATCTCATGACATGGCGGGACCACGAATTGCCTCAACTTCCGGTCCCGCCGAAATCCAGTCTCCCGGTCGGGGGACGACTTCAAGGATTTTGGCGGAATTGGCAAAAAACTGGGGATGGATCCGTGGGTAATCCGTACTATTCGATACGGTTACCCCCTAGAATTTACTATAGATCCACCCCTTACTGCTGCTCCCAAGCCCTCCCGTATACCTATACGGAAGGCACACCTTCTGGTAACACAGGCATCTGTGGACAAACTTATCCAGAAGCATGCAGTAATAGAACTTCCGGTCCACGACCGGTCCCCCGGGTTCTATTCTCCGGTCTTCCTTGTGCCAAAGAAGGATACACCGGAAATGCGCATGATAATAAATCTGCGCAGGCTGAACAAGGACTTCCTGATGAAACCCCCTCACTTTCGGATGGAGTCCTTCCGGTCCATCAGGACCGCTCTGGTTCAAGGGGAATGGTTAACTTCCTTGGATCTTCGGGACGCTTACCTGCATATCCCGATTCATCCAAGTTACCGGAAGTACCTGAGATTCCTGGTCGGTGCTCGCCGTTTCCAATTCCAGGTTCTACCTTTCGGTCTAGCCAGTTCCCCTTGGATCTTCACCAGAGTATTTCAGCCAGTGGCGGCGTATCTGCACAGTCGAAGTATCAAATATCATTTTTACCTAGACGATTCCATTATCAGGAATATGTGCAGAATACAACTCCGATGCGATACAACATTTGTATGGCACATCCTCGAACTACTGGGTTATCTCCCACACGAGGAAAAATCGGAGATAACACCGTCACAACAACGGAACTTCCTAGGCGTGGCGTACGACACCAAATTGGTCATTGCTCGGCCACCGGAAGTTCGTTGGTGCAAGATATGTCGCGACATTCCACTGTTCATCAGACATTCTTGCCGCACTGCCATCCAGTTTGCATCAATAATCGGTCTACTGACATCCACACAGGATGTCACACCACGAGGCCGATTACAGTTACGGCCACTAATGATCTATTTAAATCAGCATTGGCCACACAGGCACAGGAATCCCATGATTCCTGTCACAGAGGAAGTCAAACATCACCTATTATGGTGGATGGACCCTCTCAACGTGATGCCTGGTGTAACACTGCTTCCGTTTCAAGCTACTCATCAGCTGTTCACGGATGCTTCGATGCAAGGATGGGGGGCCCACCTCGGATCCAAGTCGATATCAGGCTATTGGACTCCGCAGGAGAGGTTACTCCATATCAATGTGTTAGAGTTCATGGCCGTCAATCGAGCAATACTCTTATTGATACAGGACCTCAAAGGCCAGTCGGTTCTGGTAGCTACAGACAACACAACTGTCTTAGCTTACATCAACAAGATGGGGGGAACTCGGTCCTCGAAGCTTCTGAAGCAGACCGAGATACTCTACCATCTGTGCTGGCAGAACGATATCATACTTCGTGCCAGACACATACCAGGACATCTGAATGTACTAGCCGACGCACTGTCGAGAAAACATCAGATTATACCGACGGAGTGGCAGCTTCACACAGACATTCTGCGCCAAATCGCTCAGATTTGGGAACAACCGCTGATAGATCTGTTCGCTACTCACCTGAATCATCAACTCCCTCTGTATATGTCCCCTGTACTGGATCCTCTAGCAGTGGGAGTCGATGCTCTATCGCAGGATTGGACGGGTCTAATAGCGTATGCTTACCCGCCCCCTTCAATCCTGCCTCTAGTTCTACAAAGATACGCGCGCATCCATGCGTGGTTTATCTAATTGTCCCTTGGTGGCCAGCTCGTCCGTGGTTTCCCGACCTTCTGGAATTACTGGTAGACGTCCCAAGACGACTACCTCTTTGGGAAAAACTACTTCGTCAACCGAAGTCAGCAATTTTCCACCACAAACCTCAGGCATTCCATCTGCACGCTTGCAAGTGCTCAAGGATCAGCTCACTGAGGTTGGGTTTTCTAGGGAAGCTTCAAGAAGAATGGTCGCTTCCACTCGATCCTCCACATCAGCTTGTTATCAAGGGAAGTGGAGGGTCTTCCATGAGTGGTGTACTGGAAGAAACATTGATGCCCGTTCTGCCTCTGTTCAGCAGATAGCAGATTTCTTGTTACACCTGTTTCAAGACAAGGGTCTTGTTCCATCTACGGTGGATGGTTACAGATCTGCATTATCTAGGATTATTAACCTGTCTACTGGCGTTAATCCTGCCTCTGATCCTAATCTAACAGCTCTGGTTAGATCGTTTAGGATTGACAGGCTTGTCTCTGTACCAAAAACTTCCTAAATGGGATTTAGCATTAGTTCTACGGAGTTTATCAGAACCTCCGTTCGAACCCATAACTACAGCCGATCTGAAATTCCTATCCTACAAAACAGTTTTTTTTGTTAGCCTTGGCTTCAGCGGCTCGCGTGTCAGAACTACACGCTTTGGATGCTAGGGAAATTAGGCATGATTCTCGATGGACTTATGTGGTACTTACTACCATTCCTGAATTTGTAGCCAAGAACCAATCTCTGTACGACACTTCTTGTAGAGAATTTAGGGTTCCAGCTTTAGCTGATTTCCTTTCCTCAGGGTTAGAATCGGACAACCTTATGTGTCCGGTTCGTGCCCTTACTGTATATATTAGTCGCACTAAAGTACTACGTGCTGGGCGAAGGCGATTATTTATACCATTTTGTCCCCGGAGCCAACAAGAGATATCTAAAAACACTATTTCTTCTTGGCTCTCCAAAACTATTAGGTTAGCCTACGATGGAGTGTCATCGATGCAGGTTGCGTTGTGTGATGTCTCTGCACATGAGATCAGGGCGCTTGGGGCGTCCTGGCCTTTGTGGACCAACAGGTCGGTAACTGATATTATGAGGGCTTGTTTTTGGAGATCTCACACAACCTTCGCATCATACTACTTGAGAGACATGACACTTATCAAGGACGACCTATTTTCCTTGGGACCACTGGTGACAGCGCAGCAGATCACCGGGGTCGGGTCAGCACACAGACACTAGAGGCCTGTGTGTTTTTATCGGTTTTTAATGGTAAGAACACGTTTCCTCATAAAAAACTTTCTTTTAAAAAAAAAAGGGGGGGGCACGTGTATATAACTTCCATTATGTCAGCGCCGATGAGCCTGGGAGGTCTGGGCTTACTATAGGGACAGTGTCTACGATACCGTTATATGACCCTGTCGCTATTGAGTCTTTATGGAAGCCTATTCTTATTTAAGTTTTATGGCCAGCATGAAGTCTCTTGCTGACTTCCGTCTAATCCTCACGCCATTAGTCGCTGTCACTTGGACTTCCCTCCGTCCTGCTTTGGGATTCTCGCATATGTCAGTAAGGTCAGTTTCACTGTGTAAAAAATATAATAAATTTACATGTAATTTTTACATTTTTAAACTGAAACTTACCTTACTGACAGAGTGATGGTCCCACCCGACCTCCCCGCTTGGGATCTTTACATTTACGCGTAAGAAGTGGAGATCTATTGTGATTGAGTGCTGGCGTGGGTGATTAGGCGGGAAATGAACTGTGCTATTGTTTTAATTTCTTCACTTGTTAATCCGTGTTTGCACACGAACGCATATGTCAGTAAGGTAAGTTTCAGTTTAAAAATGTAAAAATTACATGTAAATTTATTATATTCGCACTTCATGGAAAGTTAATATATTGTCTATTTAGCGTAGATTCGCAAATGTGTTTTTTACTTCGGAGAAATTTCACAGAAGAAAATATATTGTCTAATTAGCACTTTGATAATCTTATCTAAATTGCATAGATTCACACTGCATGGTAAGGTAATATATCGTCTATTTAGCGTAGATTTGCAAATCGATTTGTCATTCACTTTATTGTCACATAAGGGAGAGTTAATATATTGTCTATTTAGCGTAGATTCGCAAATGTGTTTACCTCGTCGAGATGGCAGAGAAGACAATATATTGTCTAATTAGCACTTTGATAATCTCATCTAAATTGCATAGATTCGCACTTGACGGAGAGTTAATATATTGTCTATTTAGCGTAGATTCGCATATGTGGTTACCTCGTGGAGATGCCAGAGAAGACAATATATTGTCTAATTAGCACTTTGATAATCTCATCTAAATTGCATAGATTCGCACTTCATGGAGAGTTAATATATTGTCAATTTAGCGTAGATTCGCAATTCTGTTTTACCTCGTCGAGATGGCAGAGAAGACAATATATTGTCTAATTAGCACTTTGATAATCTCATCTAAATTGCATAGATTCGCACTTCATAGACAGTTAATATATTGTATATTTAGCGTAGATTCGCAAATCTGTTTTACCTCGACGAGATTGCAGGGAAGACAATATATTGTCTAATTAGCACTTTGATAATCTCATGTAAATTGCATAGATTCGCATTTCAGGGAAAGTTAATATATTGTATATTTAGCGTAGATTCGCAAATCTGTTTTACCTCGTCGAGATTGCAGAGAAGACAATATATTGTCTAAATAGCACTTTGATAATCTCATCTAAATTGCATAGATTCGCACTTCATGGAAAGTTAATATATTGTCTATTTAGCGTAGATACGCAAATGTGTTTTAACTTCGGCGAAATTTCAGAGAAGACAATATATTGTCTAATTAGCACTTTGATAATCTCATCTAAATTTCATAGATTCGCACTGCATGGTAAGGTAATATATCGTCTATTTAGCGTAGATTCGCAAATCGATTTGTCATTCACTTTATTGTCACTTCAGGGAGAGCTAATATATTGTCTATTTAGCGTAGATTCGAAAATGTGTTTAACTTCGGCGAGATTGCAGAAAAGACAATATATTGTCTAATTAGCATTTTGATAATCTCATCTAAATTGCATAGATTCGCACTTCATGCAGAGTTAATATATTGTCTATTTAGCGTAGATTCGCAAATGTGTTTACATCGTCGAGATTGCAGAGAAGACAATATATTGTCTAATTAGCACTTTGATAATCTCATCTAAATTGCATAGATTCGCACTTCAGGGAAAGCTAATATATTGTATATTTAGCGTAGATTCGCAAATCTGCTTTACCTCGTCGAGATTGCAGAGAAGACAATATATTGTCTAATTAGCACTTTGATAATCTCATCTAAATTGCATAGATTCGCACTTCATGGAAAGTTAATATATTGTCTATTTAGCGTAGATTCGCAAATGTGTTTTTACTTCGGCGAAATTTCACAGAAGACAATATATTGTCTAATTAGCACTTTGATAATCTCATCTAAATTGCATAGATTCGCACTGCATGGTAAGGTAATATATCGTCTATTTAGCGTAGATTCGCAAATCGATTTGTCATTCACTTTATTGTCACATAAGGGAGAGTTAATATATTGTCTATTTAGCGTAGATTCGCAAATGTGTTTACCTGGTCGAGATGGCAGAGAAGACAATATATTGTCTAATTAGCATTTTGATAATCTCATCTAAATTGCATAGATTCGCACTTGACGGAGAGTTAATATATTGTCTATTTAGCGTAGATTCGCATATGTGTTTACCTCGTGGAGATGGCAGAGAAGACAATATATTGTGTAATTAGCACTTTGATAATCTCATCTAAATTGCATAGATTCGCACTTCATGGAGAATTAATATATTGTCAATTTAGCGTAGATTCGCAATTCTGTTTTACCTCGTCGAGATGGCAGAGAAGACAATATATTGTGTAATTAGCACTTTGATAATCTCATCTAAATTGCATAGATTCGCACTTCATAGACAGTTAATATATTGTCTATTTAGCGTAGATTCGCAAATCTGTTTTACCTCGACGAGATTGCAGAGAAGACAATATATTGTCTAATTAGCACTTTGATAATCTCATCTAAATTGCATAGATTCGCACTTCAGGGAAAGTTAATATATTGTATATTTAGCGTAGATTCGCAAATCTGTTTTACCTCGTCGAGATTGCAGAGAAGACAATATATTGTCTAAATAGCACTTTGATAATCTCATCTCAATTGCATAAATTCGCACTTCATGGAAAGTTAATATATTGTATATTTAGCGTAGATTCGCAAATCTGTTTTACCTCGTCGAAATTGCAGAGAAGACAATATATTGTCTAATTAGCACTTTGATAATCTCATCTAAATTGCATAGATTCGCACTTCATGGAAAGTTAATATATTGTCAATTTAGCGTAGATTCGCAATTCTGTTTTACCTCGTCGAGATGGCAGAGAACACAATATATTGTCTAATTAGCACTTTGATAATCTCATCTAAATTGCATAGATTCGCACTTCATGGAGAGTTAATATATTGTATATTTAGCGTAGATTCGCAAATCTGTTTTACCTCGACGGGATTGCAGAGAAGACAATATATTGTCTAATTAGCACTTTGATAACCTCATCTAAATTGTATAGATTCGCACTTCAGGGAAAGTTAATATATTGTATATTTAGCGTAGATTCGCAAATCTGCTTTACCTCGTCGAGATTGCAGAGAAGACAATATATTGTCTAATTAGCACTTTGATAATCTCATCTAAATTGCATAGATTCGCACTGCATGGTAAGGTAATATATTATATATTTAGCGTAGATTCGCAAATCTGTTTTACCTCGTCGAGATTGCAGAGAAGACAATATATTGTCTAAATAGCACTTTTATAATCTCATCTAAATTGCATAGATTCGCACTTCAGGGAAAGTTAATATATTGTCTATTTAGCGTAGATTCGCAAGTGTGTTCTACCTCGGCGAGATTGCAGAGAAGAGAATATATTGTCTAATTAGCACTTTGATAATCTCATCTAAATTGCATAGATTCGCACTTCAGGGAAAGTTAATATATTGTATATTTAGCGTAGATTCGCAAATCTGCTTTACCTCGTCGAGATTGCAGAGAAGACAATATATTGTCTAATTAGCACTTTGATAATCTCATCTAAATTGCATAGATTCGCACTGCATGGTAAGGTAATATATTATATATTTAGCGTAGATTCGCAAATCTGTTTTACCTCGTCGAGATTGCAGAGAAGACAATATATTGTCTAAATAGCACTTTTATAATCTCATCTAAATTGCATAGATTCGCACTTCATGGAAAGTTAATATATTGTATATTTAGCGTAGATTCGCAAATCTGTTTTACTTCATCGAGATTGCAGAGAAGACAATATATTGTCTAATTAGCACTTTGATAATCTCATGTAAATTGCATAGATTCGCACTTCAGGGAAAGTTAATATATTGTATATTTAGCGTAGATTCGCAAATGTGTTTTACCTCGTCGAGATTGCAGAGAAGACAATATATTGTCTAAATAGCACTTTGATAATCTCATCTAAATTGCATAGATTCGCACTTCATGGAAAGTTAATATATTGTCTATTTAGCGTAGATTCGCAAATGTGTTTTAACTTCGGCGAAATTTCAGAGAAGACAATATATTGTCTAATTAGCACTTTGATCATCTCATCTAAATTTCATAGATTCGCACTGCATGGTAAGTTAATATATCGTCTATTTAGCGTAGATTCGCAAATCGATTTGTCATTCGCTTTATTGTCACATAAGGGAGAGTTAATATATTGTCTGTTTAGCGTAGATTCGCGAATGTGTTTACCTCGTGGAGATGGCAGAGAAGACAATATATTGTCTAATTAGCACTTTGATAATCTCATCTAAATTGCATAGATTCGCACTTCATGGAGAGTTAATATATTGTCAATTTAGCGTAGATTCGCAATTCTGTTTTACCTTGTCGAGATGACAGAAAAGACAATATATTGTCTAAATTTTATTCGTACACATATTTTGTTGAATAGGAAGCAATATATTGTCTAATTAGAGCATTGATAATGTGATGTAAATTGCAAATATCCGCAATTGAAGAAGACTTAATATACTTTCTATTTAACATATATTCACAAAGCGGTTTAACCCTATCGATCATGCTTCATTCTCTATTGTTGAACCCAGAAATGATATGTTGTTAATATAACAATGCCGAAAGTAAAAAGCCGAAAGTGATCAGAGCGGATATGCCTATTATGCCTCCGTTCGCCAAATCTGGTAAAATCACTCGTTTGGGAACGATGATAAGCATAAGTATGTATCAATCTCAGTAAAGTCAGATATAATATCACGGAATACATGTATTATATCTAAATTCAGCCCTATATAAATCCCGTGCGAGTTGAAACTACTATTGTTAGCCTATCAGATGGATAGCTGGTTGTGACTATTTCAAAATCACGCCCACAGTAATTACACACGGTAGCTCGTAGTCTAATATATAAACATTATCCCGAAACAGTTTCCAAATAAGGCATCATTTCCCGGCAGGGTCCGTAAACATGAAAGAGTTTACTCCCGCCGAAAAATCTGGCTTTGTTAGGGGTAGAAAATATCAAAAGATTGTGCCGTGCGAATATGTTAATCTCATTGGAGTAAACGTCAATTATTGTCAGAGCGAAAAGGTTGAAATGGTCGTGATTGTCTGACTTTGGGATCTTACATTGAACACTTTCATCACCCCAATCTATGTCTCCTCCCGATTTATACCTCCATAATTAGTTTAAAGTCAGCATCAAGAATAATTAGCTTTATTATACAAAATCTACATGAATGGTTGATACATGCGATTCAACTGGCTGATTTTGGTGAGCTATGTAGCATAATTAGAATACTAAAAACAAACTTGTTTTCTTAACTTCAATTTTTTTCATCGTTGGTCATAGTCACACGCAATATATTGCCTAGTATGTGTGTATCTTCCTATTTCTGTCCTCTTAGTGCCCAATATACTGATAATTCCTGTGTAACACCAGTGACATAATTGAAGACAAGTGTTAGGAAAAGTTTATTATTCGGAATGTCTGCATTTATTGTACGCATTATAAAGAGTTTTGTCAATGGAGACTCTGTTGAAATCAAATTCTGTAGTCATTGGTGATATTGATTTTCAGATATTTCCCCAAGTGAAAATGTGCCTTTCCGTGAGAATGACCCCACAGTGCTATTTAGACAATATATTGTGAAGCCGGCGTGTGAAATTGAATCTGCGAATCTAAAAACAGATTTGCGAATCTGCGCTAAATATACAATATATTATTCACTTTTCCCACAGTGCTATTTAGACAATATATTGAGAAGCCGGCGTGTGAAATTGAATCTGCGAATCTACGCTAAATAGACAATATATTAAGTATGCAGGAGGTGCGAATCGATGCAATTTAGATGCGATTATCAAAGTGCTAATTAGACAATATATTGTCTTCTCTGCAATCTCGACGAGGTAAAACAGATTTGCGAATCTACGCTAAATATACAATATATTAACTTTCCCCAAAGTGCGAATCTATGCAATTTAGATGAGATTATCAAAGTGCTAATTAGACAATATATTGTCTTCTCTGCAATCTCGACGAGGTAAAACAGATTTGCGAATCTACGCTAAATAGACAATATATTAACTCTCCCTGAAGTGCGAATCTATGCAATTTAGATGAGATTATCAAAGTGCTAATTAGACAATATATTGTTTCTTTCTGGGGAACAAGAGCTCCAAGTCCCAGCATCGCACACATGTATATAGTCTACATTTTATGCAAATCATTCGTGTATTTCGAAAAGGAAAACGCCGACATTCTCGGTATGAGCAAACTGAGAAGAATGGAATGTGCTCGCGTGAAGCTTTCTCGCGATGACAGGTTAAGGAAAGAGATATTCAGCGTTTTAGGTCATGTTACATTGTACGTCACAGGTTATGTTGACTTTGGTCCATGGAAGATGAGCGTTATCCGCTTTAATAAGTATCGGCGACCTCAGTGGGGTATAACTTGTCATTGACGTCACGGACAAGTCGAACGATATTCTCGCTCACCCGAATCAGTCGGTGTACCTCCATTCGCAACTTCTCGGGGATCTCCGGTTTGAGATGTCCCCTTCGTAGATTTCCGCTCGGGAGTTCCGAATGGGTGTACCTCGTGTGAGGGAGGATACTCGAACATTGTCGATCATTCCGTCAGCAAGTTTACTCTGCTGCATAATCTGGTAGTGGGATGAATTCTCATTCAATATTTACGTTCAGTTGAATCGATGCAGGGGGCATATTGCGGTCGGTGGATTTGTTCGGAGAGAAACAGAATATATTGTATAATTAGCATCTCGTTCTAAATAGCAAAGTATCCTAGAAAATATCTGCAAATTAGCAGCTTTGCTAATTAGATTCTAAATAGATGCGAGAGAATATAAGCCAATCGCGCACCTTAATGCTCATCATGGAGTCTATAGTAGGTAGCTCCATGGCCTGACCCCTACAAGAATAATTTGTTTAGTTAAATTTTCAAAAGCTAACTTCATAATGTTGTGTTCGAATATTAGAAATAGCAATGTAATTATACATTTATGTGACAGTCTATCAGTTTGGATGAGCCATGACCATCATCCCCAGTCAAAGGTCATGGTACAAAGACCTGCTTTATGGAGAATGGCCATGGCTGGCGAGATCTTAACTCTTGTACATGTAGCTTAGTCTTAAATGTACATGTACAAGGGGTGGTATCATTTGAAAAGGTGGTATAGAAAGTTATGTTCTACAATTACATGTTCATCATAAAATCCATAGGTGATAACATGTTTTTGGTATTATGACAGAAGATGTGAACTGAAGTGGGTTAAAGATTGTAGGGAGGTCATAGCCTTCTACTCAACTTTGGCATCTATACTCACATCACATAGACATGTTTACATGTAGTAAACCAACTAAAAACTTTAATTCCACTACATGATGTATCCGGCATGATTCTGCATGACTTAGCTATTTTATAATATCAGCAAAATATCAGCAAAATAAGGCCAATGTGGATGGGAAATGAAAATGATTTTTGGTTGTGAAATTTTGAAACGAGGACATCAGACAGGATATATATATATATATATATATATATATATATATATATATATATATAATAATAATAATAATAAATGCTTTACTTAACGAGGGTTACACAATCAGTCAGAGACTGTTCTCCCTTGAGGCCCTCATAACAAAAGAAAGATGTTCAAATATATCGTATCTATAAAGCACAATTGATGATGATCTTCTCTAGCAGTATGCAGTGATTTCTCAGGTTGTCCAGATTTTGGGCTGAAGACCGTGTTCTCTGTAATAATGTCATTGTTTGCAATATAGATATTTTTTACACAGTAAAACTGACCTTACTGACATATGCGTTCGTGTGCAAACACGGATCAACAAGTGAAGAAATTAAAACAATAGCACAGTTCATTTCCCGCCCAATCACCCACGCCAGCACTCAATCACAATAGATCTCCACTTCTTTACTTGGCCAGCCAGCTGTAAAGATCGTGTGTCAAAGCTCCAATGTTTTACGGAAGGATTTACCTTGAACAACGAGTGAAAACATCGTCTACAAGACTACAAGCCATAAGATTCTTTGGGAAGTATTCTTGCTAATATTTAACGATAACTAAAATAGCCTCAAGTTCTGGAGCGTCTGTGGAAGTCCAAAACGAAGCCGATCTGCACTCTGTTTGTTTTGCTTGTTGCGGCCATTTTGTTTGTGATATAACCATAGATGCATAGCGTATCAACTATAACCCGATGTTTCTGTATAAAATTAGGAACGGGTCTGGGCTGTGTTATTTCCCCGGTACGGGAGTAATTTTATATGTTATCCGCCCTCCCATTTATTTAATGTGAGAGCGAGGTGGCCTGCTCTGGTTGATAGTCCATTGACGAGTTTGTTACGAATTGTTAGAATAATAACGCAAGTATTCGTAACTCCTTTTTCTTCTTTCCAATACTACGGCCCACGGAGGGAGTGGTGAGATCGAACGTAGGCCCGTACGGACTGTTGGGGTGATACTATATAAGAGAGTTCCTATGAGGATATCTCCGTATCTTAACCCAGGTGAATTATTTTGGTCAGGTAAGGCCAAATTTTTCACTCCTTGTTGCTCCAAGGGCAGTCCGTGGCTTGGTAAGTAGTGCTGCAGTGATCTCGTGTATTACCATGAAATCACTGATTACAGCACAGACGTAGCTTCTTATGGATATAGAGCTATATATCCATGTTTTCACCAGGAGTTCTAAATTCCACGTTCTTGCGTAACATCTCTCATTATTAAAAGGTATTTGGGCTCTTGTTGCGCAAGTTCGGGTGAAATCAAGTCCCATGTACACAAAATCCGCATGCTGTAAGTCGGATTAGCTGTCAAGGGGTCGAGGCTATTGTTCTGCAGAAACAATGCCGATTTCACACCTAATTCCCAAGGGCGTTAGTCGAAACTCGGTATTGTTTCAGTCACAGCGGGGCCGGAAGTTGAGTCGGGTTGATCCACCTTTGATGGTTAAACCATATAAGGCTCTTTTAACTACTTCCGGTCTGCTTTTCTGGTCCCTGTGGGTCCCAGTATGGCATCCTCTAGGTCCCGGTAAGGATATTCTATCCTTTTCGGTTCCGTTATGAGGACCGGGAGTTGAGTCCGGTTGATCCACTTGCCGTGGTTAAACCATATGAGGCTATTTTAACGACTTCCGGTATGCTTTCTGGTTTCTGTGGGTCCCAGTTTGGCATTCTCTAGGTTCCGGTAAGAACAATTTGTCCTTTCCGTGTCCATTATGAGGACCGCGGTTTTTGAGTCGGGTTATTACACCACTTCCGGTGGTGAAACCATATAAGGCTCATAAACCATATACGGCAGCCATTTCCGGTTACCTGCGGGTACTGGTCTGGCATATGATGCCGCATGTGACAATCTCCCGATGGGTGGAGACTTTCGGTACAAACGGATCTTCAATGACTTCGATCATTTGATCACGTTTATGTTTCGGTCTCCTCTCGGGTCCATGCGGAAGTTTCGGGGTTTTGGTGAGATAAACCAAATCCGACAACTTTTGACATCCACTTCCGTTATGCGCACATACCACTTCAGGTTTCTGCGTAGTTTCCGGTTTGGACGTCAATTCCGTTTGATCTGTTGTCCAACCCATCGATGAGACGTCGTGGGGTCATACATCGACGCTATACTCGGACCTGATTATGATCAGGGTCCATAGCGACGTGTATTTTCCGAGGTATTTCATACTCTTTACGAGATATAATATACCCGGATATCATAAGACCCCAGCCACTTACGTCCTCTCGCCTTCAAATCATGGCAGAGGCTCCGTCCACGGCAGCCAAGCAGACGTCGTCATTACCTGTGTTACACGCTATTCATGGATTACGTTCCATTGTTGGGACAGTTTTAGCTGGACTAAGACCTGTCTGCAATAACGGACACGTGTGCACTCGTTAGGTCGATTTTACTTCCCATAATTTGGGAGAAATCTACCTCCAGTGTACAACATTCATGGTTTAGCGTGTGACTTTAAGGTCACTGATCTGGAACCGGAGTTCGCCTATATCTCACATGGCAATACATTCCGGTCAAGATCTTGATCCTGCTAACTAGTAACCAATCTTCTGTTATTGAAGATGTTGCACGACAGGGGGTAGCCATTGTTCTCGGCTTTGTGTTGAGCAGGCTGTCGTACTCAAGTTAGCAACCAGTTATAGTTATGAACTGTTATTACTGTTGGATCTACAAAACGGGATATTTAAATCTAATGCGAACGCATTAGCCATATCCACGTTCAATGCGGCGATGATAATTCACCTAGACACTAGTCTCACCTATCAATGGTGGTGAACTATTCTTCATATTTCGTTCCTAACGATACTTTGAGGAGTAATCGCATGCATAATCGCTGTTGTTTAATGGCATTATTCCGTCTCTCTGGCTATCAATAGAATAGGTTAAGCCTATTTCTAGTCCTAGAGCGGGTGGTTCGGAGGTCACTTATGCACGTCTATAGACGTTTTTGGCTTCCCAACCAAACATTCCAGACGGACAACTTCCGATTCATAACAAATCGAAGAGGAAGTAGCAGTCATCTGGTCATAAGCCGCAACAGCAATACCAGTTTATTCACAACTAGGGAAATACTGGTAATAAGCACCTAACCCCAACCTTCCGGTACAGGAAGTTCTAAGGTTTGGTTGCTAAATATGAAACAGCGGGATGGGTGACATATCGGCTGTGTCAATTCTATTGCCATGGCAGGACAACGATTTGCCACTTATCCAGAAGCATGCTGTAATAGAACTTCCGGTCCACGACCGGTACCCCGGGTTCTATTCTCCGGTTTTTCTTGTGCCAAACAAGGATACACCGGAAATGCGCATGATTTTTAATCTGCGCAGGCTGAACAAGGACTTCCTGATGAAACCCCCACACTTTCGGATGGAGTCCTTACGGTCCATCAAGACCGCTCTGGTTCAAGGGGAATGGTTAATTTCTTTGGATCTTCGGGATGCTTACCTAGCATATCCCGATTCATCCAAGTTACCGAAAGTACCTGAGATTTATGGTCGGTGCTCGCCGTTTCCTATTCCAGGTCCTACATTTCGGTATAGCCAGTTTCCCTTGGGTTTTCACCAGAATATTTCAGCCAGTGGCGACGTATCTGCACAGTCGAAGTATCAAATATCTTTTTGACCTAGACGATTCCATTATCAGGAACATGTGCAGACTACAACTCCGATATGATACAATATTTGTATAGCACATCCTCGAACTACTGGGTTATCTCCCGCACGAGGAAAAATCGGAGAAAACACCGTCACAACAGCGAAACTTCCTAGGCGTGGCGTACGACACCAAATTGGTCATTGCTCGGCCACCGGAAGTTCGTTGGTGCAAGATATGTCGCGACATTCCACTGTTCATCAGACATTCTTGCCATACTGCCATCCAGTTTGCATCATTAATCGGTCTACTGACATCCAGGAGATGTTACGGCCACTAATGATTTACTTAAATCACCTTTGGCCACACAGGCACAGGAATCCATGATTCCTGTCACAGAGGTAGTCAAACATCACCTATCATGGTGGATGGACCCTCTCAACGTGATGCCTGGTGTAACACTACTTCCGTTTCAAGCTAATCATCAGCTGTGCACGGATGTTTCGATGCAAGGATGGGGACCACCTCGGATCCAAGTCGATATACAGGCTACTGGACTCCGCAGGAGAGGTTATTCCATATCAATGAGTTCATGGCCGTCTATCGGGCAATACTCTCATTGATACGGGACCTCTAAGGTCTGTCGGTTCTGGTAGCTACAGACAACCAACTGTCTTAGCTTATATCTACAAGATGAGGGAACTCGGTCCATGAAGCTTATGAAGCAGACCGAGATTCTCTACCACCTGTGCTGGCTGAACGATATCATGCTTCATGCCAGACACATACCAGCACATCTGAATGTGTTAGTCGATGCACTGTCGAGAAACATCAGATTATACCGACGGAGTGGCAGCTTCACACAGACATTCTGCGCCAAATCGCTCAGATTTGGGAACAACCACAGATAGATCTGTTTGCTGCTCACCTGAATCATCAACTCCCTCTGTATATGTCCCTTGTACTGGATCCTCTAGCAGTGGGAGTCGATGCACTATCGCAGGATTGGACGGGTATATAGCATATGCTTACACCCCCCCTTCAATCCTGCCTCTAGTTCTACAAAGATATGCGTGCATCCGTGCGTCGTTTATCTAATTGTCCCTTAGCGGCCAGCTCGTCCGTGGTTTCCCGACATTCTGGAATTCTGGTAGACGTTTCAAGACGACTACCTCTTGGGAAAACTACTTCGACTACCGAAGTCAGCAATTTTCCGCCACAAACATCAGGCATTCCATCTGCACGCTTGCAAGTGCTCAGGGATATGCTCTGAGGTTGGGTTTGTCTAGGGAAGCTTCGCGAAGAATGGTCGCTTCCACTCGATCCTCCACATCAGCTTGTTATCAAGGGAAGTGGAGGGTCTTCCATGAGTGGTGTTATGGAAGAAACGTTGATGCCCGTTCTGCCTCTGTTCAGCAGATAGCAGATTTCTTGTTATTTCAAGACGAGGGTCTCGCTCCATCAACGGTGGACGGTTACAGATCAGCATTATCTAGGATTATTAACCTTTCTACTGGCGTTAATCCTGCCTCTGATCCTAATCTAACATCTCTGGTTAGATCGTTTAGGATTGACAGGCTTGTTTCTGTACCAAATCTTCCTATGGGATTTATCATTAGTTCTACGGAGTTATTCAGAACATCCGTCCGAACCTATAACTACGCGTGTCAGAACTACACGCTTTGGATGCTAGGGAAATTAGGCATGATTCACGAGGGACTTATGTTGAATACTTACCATCCTGAATTTGTGGCCAAGAACCAATCTCTGTACGACTGTTCTTCTAGAGATTCAGGGTTCCAGCTTTAGCTGATTTCCTATCCTCAGGGTTAGAATCGGACAATCTTATGTGTCCGGTTCATGCCCTTTCTGTATATTTTAGTCGCACTAAAATACTACGTGCGATTATTTATACCATTTTGTCCCCGGAGCCAACAAGAGATATCAAAAAATTCTATCTCTCCTTGGCTCTCCAAAACTATTGGGTTGCCTACGATGGAGTGTCATCGATGCAGGTTGCGTTGTGTGATGTCTCTGCACATGAAATCAGAGCGCTTGGGGCATCCTGGCCTCTGTGGACCAACAGGTCGGTAACTGATATTATGAGGACTTGTTACTGGAGACCTCACACAACCTTCGCATCATACTACTTGAGAGACATGACACTTATCAAGGATGACCTATATTCCTTGGGACCACTGGTGACAGCACAGCAGATCACCGGGGTCGGGTCAGCACACAGACACTTGAGGCCTAGTGTGTTTTTTATCGGTTTTTAATGGTAGAACACGTTTCCTCATAAAAAACTTTCTTTCAAAAAAAGGGGGGGGTACGTGTATATAACTTCCATTAGGTCAGCGCCGATTAGCCTGGGAGGTCTGGGCTTACTATAGGGACAGTGTTTACGATACCGTTATATGACCCTGTCACTATTGAGTCTTTATGGAAGCCTATTCTTAAGTTTTATGGGCAGCATGAAGTCTCTTGCTGACTTCCGCCTAATCCTTACGCCATTAGTCACTGTCACTTTGACTTCCCTCCGTCCTGCTTTGGGATTCTCGCATATGTCAGTAAGGTCAGTTTTACTGTGTAAAAAATATATAAAATTTACATGTAATTTTTACATTTTTAAACTAAAACTTACCTTACTGACAGAGTAATGGTCCCACCCGACCTCCCCGCTTGGGATCTTTACAGCTACGCGTAAGAAGTGGAGATCTATTGTGATTGAGTGCTGGCGTGGGTGATTGGGCGGGAAATGAACTGTGCTATTGTTTTAATTTCTTCACTTGTTGATCCGTGTTTGCACACGAACGCATATGTCAGTAAGGTAAGTTTTAGTTTAAAAATGTAAAAATTACATGTAAATTTTATATTTTGATTTTCCTCTGGAG